>JNEN01000817.1:0-177530 GCA_000697355.1 Syncephalastrum monosporum B8922 | reverse complement strand
TTTTTTTTTCTTTTTTTTTTTTTTTTTTTTGCCCGCCACGCGGAGGATGATATGCATTTGATTTTCTCTGGTTCATTAACGAAAAAAGTTCTCCGCTATAAGGTTACACACGATGAAGATTAATTTCTCTCTAGTCTCTCTATAAAGATTTTCTTCACCCTTGCTCTTCGGTTGAAGATCCCGCCGGTGCCTTCACCGCATCTGAGACGATATTGGCCACGTCCGCCACCTCCGGCGGCATTTCCTTGTCCTTAAAGTAGCTCTTGACGGCGTCTTGGACTTTGCCTATCACGTTGCCTGGGATGTTGGCACCATAATAGGCAGAAAGGTTATCATGAAACCTTAAAAAAGGAAAAAGGAAGAGAGATTCAGTAACATGCCCGATGGGGCAAGTCTCACACATAATATTTTCTTCTTTTTCATCTTACTGCACGCAATCGAAATCCCACGTTGAGCGCCATTTGTGTCGCATGCACGCGTTCTTCGTCCATGGCTCGCCGTAGGTAATGGGGATGAATTCGCGATAGACAGCAACGCAGGACATGATCAAGACAGTGGCCAGCACCATCCGCTTTTTCGAAACCAGTCGTACCGTGATTAGATCGAAACCGACACCAAACACCAAAATGGCAAAGTAGAGGGCTGGCATGTAGTGGTGCAGGAAAAGTTGGCGGCCCATCAGGTAAAATGGGAAGTAGTGCAACGCCCATCCCACGAGAAAGAACCCCGCCGATTCGTCATAAAACCTCCGCAATCCTATTTTCGGGGAACAATCAGTCTGACGATTTTTCATTTCTTCTCCCCTTTAGCTCCTTTACCACTAAACTCCAGACGGATGCCTCGCTTGTCCAGCAGCAAAAAGATCAGCTTTAGGCAGAGATAGGTGGCAATTGATAGTGTGCTTAGCCAGTAAATGAGTGGGTTGCCAAGCAGGTAAAGATGGCGATGGTCCTTTCCCCAAAAGTTGATGCCGCGTCGCAGGAGGGGCCATGACTACGATTTGATTATCCTGGGGTCAGCCCACACACGAATTAAATATAAAAAAAACTTCTCTGATTTACCTCAGGGCGACTGTCATAGGGATGGGAAGCCGTTAGGCCTTTGTTAACATCCCACATGACCTTGTTGAGTTCAACGAATTTTGACAGGAACCCAGGCATACGATAATTAACACGCTCAGTGTCAGGCGGCACTAAAATAGGAAACATATAAGTCTAAGTCTTCGTTCTTTTTTCTGTCAGAGTCTACTTGCGCATTTCATTTTCGGTGGATTCAATATACCACATGGTCTTGGGAAGCTTGCCGTTTTTGATACATGTCACTTCCTGCTGGCCCCAGCCCCAATCGGGCAGCTTGACTGCGTGCGAGAACAGGGCGCAGTTCTGGAGGACGTGCACGAGCCGGAACTTGGAGTGCAAGGTCCGTAGCCGATCCTTGGACTCGGGGTCATGCTTATCATGGTCGACGATCTCCACGCGCCAATAGTCGTTGGCATCGCCCCCAAAACCCGGAAAGCCATACGCGCTGACCTCGTTGTGGTAGTCTAAATCGGTCATAGGCGGTCGGTGATCGTGCGAGTGCAGGCGCTTGTTAGAATCCGGGTGCATCAAACGCACTACGTCGCCGTGCTTGACGTACTCGATCTCCGTCGGTTCCTCACTGTCCTTTTTGTAGATCGTCCACCAATTATTGTTGTCACGATGTGGGTACAGTGTCACCTGTTGCTCTAGAGTATCATAAGCTTCAGCTTTTCCTTTCCGACCTCCCTCTATTAGTTCCTTACGTTTGCTTCCACTCGGATAATCATGCGGGTGCGAGTGTAGGTAGCCGCCGCGTGTCGCAATATGTCTGATATAGACCTTGGATCCATAGGCAATGTCAATGGGTGTGTCTGCCAGCTTGTGTCCGGCGAGTGTCTGCTGAAACTCGGGCGACATAAACCCGTTGCCGTCTCCACTATTAGGCAATGAATGGAAGTGGATACCAAACATGATCATGTAAACCGTGATCGGCACGGCGATCAAACACACTGCCCGTGCACCGAAATGCCGAGCAAAAAGGTGCTACAGAAATGCCGGATGTTTATGTAAGCAGGACATCCAATTCTCGCCTCATATTCCCCTTACCAAGTCCACACGTGTATCGCCCCAGATCTCCCACAAGTTTTTGATTGTCGAGACGCCAATAGTCGCAATCGTAAAGAGGCCGACCCACTTGCAGCTTGCGGTCAATCCCAAGCCAAGGCCGGTCATAAAGAGCCAAAAGTACCACCAGAAATGGAAAGGCCTGTCCAGGTGTAAGTGAACTACTGAAAATACGCATCATGGATACTCGCTTGTGTTGCTGATTATGGAAATTGATCCACATCAGGGTGGTAGCAGCTGTGAAGGACAAAAGAATGGGATCGAGCAGAATGTGTCGATTGTTGGTAATCAACCCATTTTCTACGCCATGTTAATACTATTTGCATACCGTTGTGTACTTGTCTTACCATAGCACACCATCAATGCAGCTACGACGGCGGAGGCCACGGAATGACCCGACGAACGCAGGGTCCAATAAGCAATGGGTACAGTCACGATTCCATTCAGAGCGCAAAAGACACGGATGGGTACATACGGTACCCCATTCTCAATGTAATCTCTGTTTATATCGCCTTCAGTACCTCTTACTTTTTGTCTGCTTGTCCGTCCCTGAATTACTTACTTTCCAATATCCTTGAAATCAAATGAGCCGTCAAATCCGGCCAATTTAGCGACGAGTGCAATCAGCATTTTAGCAAGCTATTGAACAGTCAGTAAACTAGAACATTCCTGTGCATTCTTCTGTGCGTATTACCGGTGGATGCACGTCCATGAAAAAACGTGTCTTGATATATTTGCTTGCGAATCCGCCAAAGTGCACTTCGTCAAAACTAGGCAAACCCCCATAAATGAATAAATAATGCTTCCATGGCGAAATAAAGACAAAGAGCTTACACAACCGAGCTCGGCTGCCAAATTTTCCAGAGTCGAATGTAGCTCGCCCACAAGGTCAAGACAATGGTGATGCGCCAGTCGCGTTTCCGTGCGGCGGCTTCGGACGATTGCCGTCGCTGGCGTGCTTTCAAGACTTTGGAGTCGTAGTCCAGCGAGAGGTCGACATCGTCTTCTTCAAGGTCAGCAGGGCGCTTCACGCGATGGCGGAAGACGTCGGAGGATCGGGTGGTGGCAGAGGTGTAGGACGAGGGATAGTTCTCGACAGGCACGATGTGGTCGACGGGCGGTGAAGGAGAGGAAGCGACAGAGGCAGGCGTCTGGAATGCATGCCTGCTCGTCATGGCTGGGAGGATCGCTGTGATGACCTTGGACAGGCTAAAACTTGTAGTCTATGGAACAAAAGAACCCTCTTTCTACTTTCCTCTCAGTCTCGCTCTTTCCCTTTCTCTTTCAGGCGCGCTGTTTCAATATTTAGTCGATGGCCCGCCGCTTGGCAACCCAGAAACGCGAATGCTCAACGTGGAACACAAAGCAGAGACAGCCCCGATTCTGCTTACGCCCTCCATCCAGCACCATGCCTGAGGCTAACTATCAGAAGAAAAATTAGTATCGTCTTTCGCTTAGGAAGAAGTACCCCAATAGCAATTATCTTATAGGAAGGCAGAAATTCCAGTCTTCCATATGGATCCATGCTGGCACGTTCATGTGATTGGCAGTGTCCAAATTAGGCCCTTCTCCTCATTTAGCTGAGTTGCGACCTTTCGGCCTCTTCCGTTTGTATTTCTGTAACCCATCAACGCCAAGCCAAGCTTCTTTCGAGTCACGGCATAGTGCAAAGCACGTAGTCGCTGACTCTTCAATCAATAGTCCCCCTACACCTGTGTTACTAGAAAGAAGCAGCGAACAGAGAAGGCCGTCACACGTTCGGAGGCTACTGGTGTGCGGCTGCTGTTGTTGAAGTTACAGAACATTTATTGATCCTAAAGTTCACGGAGCACCGTTTCTAATATCATGAGGAGTGAATGCAGTCTTTTGTTGAAGAAAGCAGATATCCATACAGAGAAAGAAACAGTTCAAGGAACAGCAAGGAACGGCACAATTAGGTCTGTATATATGGGAAATATCACTATGTAGTCATGGATAATGCACCCATTCACACGCATTAAACATAAAGAAGTATATGGAATATCGAAGATATAACTGTATGTGTATCTCCCTACTTACTTGCCTGAACTACATCCAATGGAACAATTCTAGGCAGTGGCAAAGAGCAAGGTTACGCGCCATAGATTTTTGCAAGATGCCTCAGACAAAAATTGACGACACAAACCTTTTGCGCAGCAGAGCGGGGATTCAATTAGATATTTGGCTGCGGCCACCAATGTGATTGACCAGTGCTTCTTTTCACCCTCAACAACATTTCTAATGTCCTCGTTTACCGCTGAAGAGCTTGCACAATTCAAGAAAGACTTCCCTGAGCTGGCCGATAGTGACAGCATCGATGAGCTTGGTCTCGGAGAACCTATCGATCTTGGCAATTTGCCGGATTTAACTGAAGAAGAGCTGGACGCCCTTCTGAAAGATCCTGAAGCTGATCTTGACCGTGTTCTCCTCGACGCACAAGCACCCACAAAAGTTGAGTCTAACAACGAAGGCTCTGCGTCCAAACCTGTCTCTGGTGCTGCGAACGCGACACCGTCCACTTCTCAACCCGAACAAAAACCCACCACTTTACCCGCCTCCGAGGCTCCCTCAGCAACCCCTACACCACCCACAATCTCACCACTCACAATCTCCACACACGCTTCTAAACCACCCGTTCCCACACCGTCTCCCAAGCAGGCGACCAAGTCTGCATCCACAACCACACTGTCACCCGCACCTGTACCCGCACCCGCACCCGCACCCAAGCAAGCACAACGACAAGCACAAGCACCGCCTGCAGCGAAACCTGCGACTAATGCTATTGTAAAATCGACCTCTCCACCATCACAGTCTGCAAAGAAGCCTGCTTCAGCACCTCTGAAGAAGGCCCAACCGCAAGCCAGACAGCCTCAGGCAAAACCAATGGCAGCCGCCACATCCACATCCACATCCACATCCACATCCACATCCACATCCACATCCACAGCAGCAGCAGCAGCAGGAGCCAAGGTCTCTCCACCCAAAACTGCTCTGCCTTCAAGCGATATCTCTGCCGCAAAGTATGTGTCATCCTTTAGCACGCTGCATTCCCTTGCGCATGGGATATCGGTCGCGGGTTAGCCTTCAAGACCGCTGGAAGGTCTTTTGGCCTCCGTTTCTTTTCTGCTCTTTGCGTTCGCTTGCTTTCTGGCATCCAACGGAACCTGGAAAGCCCTCCCTTTCCTCCTTCTCCGTTTTCTCGAGCGGAAACAGTTGAAGCAGCATAATCAATGAAATATATAGCGTCGTACACTTACTAACCTTGCTTTATAGCCATGTTTCTGCTCCTGGAAACAACAAGAACCGCAAGCCCACTCCGCCCAGCCCAAAGCCGGTGGCCGATAAAACCACGGAAGATAAAGCTGCAGAAGAGCGAACACTCGCAGAAATGCGCGAAAAGGTTTTGAAGTCGATGGCTGAGCGTCGCCTTGCCAAAGAGGTAAGCCGACTCGCTAAACTCGGCATGGAATTGGGATTGACCATTTGAGCAGAGGCAGGGACAAGCGCAAAACAGACAACAATCTCCTCCCGTCGTGCAAAAGAATCAGCAATCTACTTCCGTCGCGCAAAAGATGCAACAACATCCTCCTGTCGCCCAAAGGAAACAACAATATCCTTCCGTCGCCCGAAAGACGCAACAACATCCTCCCGTTGCCCAAAAGAAACAACAATCTCCTCCCGTCGTGCAAAAGAAACAGCAATCTCTTAACGTGGCTCATAAGCGTTCTGCAGAGATCGAGAACGCCCCAGACCGGCCTGTAAAGCGCACGGCATACACAGCCAGCGGGGGCCTCACCATCAAAGGCGCGGCAGGAGCCCAAGCCAGGACACAGATGCCCGCATCCCCCGGACGGAGGACTATTGACTTTATGCAGAAACATCTGATAGACGCCGCGAGTGATCCTAGCATGGTTTCCTCTCGAGGGCGAGGTATCAAGAGCATAGCACCCACTGTCGCACCCAACAACCCGATCTCTCCTACTGGAGATACTATCAACCGTCTTGCACCTCAGCAGAAGAAAAATGGACTCTCGATCGCAGGCCGTGCTGCCAAAAGCAACCTCCATCAAATACAGGCACCATCGCCTATCCAAAAACGTTCAACCACAAACACTGTCTCAATCAATGACCGTCTCGGGAAAAATAACCACCACCAACACCACCAACACCAGCAGCAGCAGCAGCAGCAGCAGCAGCAAAATAGACAACATCAGAATCGTTCGTGGCAACGCAGGCCTCAACGTCAAGGCGCTCATTGAAGCCACATCCTATATACTCCATTGCTGTACAGAATTACAAACCCTTTGATCTCGCGTGCTCTATAATCCGCTTTGCTCTACCTTTTTCTTTTCTTGCATTTCTGCGAATACGCGAATAAATCAAGTGTATAAAGATATCTAGCATATATATATATCGCGTTCTTAACATCCATATGGTACCTGCAAAACGGGTGCCATATCTTGCACTTCTTCTGCGTACCTATATGTCTCTTTTGTGTTGGAAACAAAGTTGATCATTGTCACCGTAAAACTAGCAGACACAGCACAAACGTAAGTTCCTTTGTGTCCTTCATACATAGTAAACTAATCATTCGGCTCAGACCGGGCTACGATAAGTCCTTATACATAGAGGAACTTTAAAAGACATTGCGTTGCGAACCAACGAAGTGGACGCCGCATTTTAGCCAGTGAATAATGACGAAAACGATCGCGAGAAAAAGAAAAAGATGTATAACAAGGTTAATCCCCTGCCCAGTAAGATTTTAGAATAGTAATCAGACCCTGTTTATGTTCGAGATGGCTATCGGTAGGTTCATCAAGAATAGTGCAAGATAATGATTAGAGAAAGACAAGTGAGATAAATAAGTTATGCAAGGGAAAAGAATGATATCGGTCTTTTTGTGCAACCCACCAAAGTCACCAAAATGCTTATCACTTTGTCGTTTTATCTCTCATTTGACTCTGTCACTATTATCTTTTGGAAAATAAAACATCCGTACGCTACTGGTACTTTATCGGGAAAGAAGAGGAATACGCACGATACGAAGAAGGGTGTGATAGGGTGTCCATACCTTTCCCTAATTTTCTCGACGGACGACAACGCATTAATGCGACAGTAGTCTTGCCATATAAAGCGCCTTCCTATCGCTCTCGTACTCTGATCTTTCATTTCTTTCTTCTTTCTAGCATATTGACTTTGATAATGTCCAAGGTCCGTAGTGTACATATGCTCGTGATGAATGCAATGCCTGATGAGATTATTCTCAATAGGACGAAAAAGCATCAGTAACGTACGCGGACGAAAAGGGATCCCACTCGACCGATTCGGAGACAACAGACTATGATGCCCAACGACTTCAAGAGCTCGGTTACAAACAGGAATTCAATCGTGAGATCAGCTTGTTTGTACAGGCCGGTTTTTCGTTTTCTACCATGGCCGTCTTGCCAAATTGGTATTTCCATATTATATTGTCTACTACGTGAGCAAATATTCATCCATCACCCTACAGGCTTGTCGGATTTGGTGGCACCATGGCTTCGGGCGGGCCCATGTCGCTGTTTTGGGGCTTCGTTTGCGTCTCTCCATTCATCATGTGTATCGCTCTCGGCATGGCCGAGGTATTTTCAGGTTGGTTTCATAAAAGTAAAATACCTTATAGACATAATGTAAACTGAAATGTGACACCCTAGCGTATCCTGTGAATGGAGGTGTTTATTCCTGGTGCTACTTGCTAAGCAGTCCAGAATGGGGACCTGGTATGCATGCCAACCACGCTTCTTTATTGTGAAGAACTCCATCTAATTCTATCTATCACAGTCATGGCATGGTTATGTGGTTATGTCTTTGTTGCTGGTCTGTTGTCAGCCACGATGACCCTTGCCTACAGCATGGGCGAGTACGTCATAGGTAAGAATACTAGCTTCATATTTCTTTTTTATGCTAAACTGACACGTTATCCGATATGCATAGCTATTGCTAATGTTCTGAACGAGAACCAAATTGAAAACCAAGGCGCCAATGTCGGTCTCTACATCCTGTTTCTGATAGTTGGTGTAGCATATAACTACCTCGGTCTCAAGTTTTCAGCTTACCTCAACAAATTTATGGGTAAGAAGGCACACGCAAGCGAATCCAGCTTGAGCAACAAATGGATATATTGATATGACTTTTATTTTCAGTAATATGGGTCACCATTGGCACCATCATTGTGGTTATCTGTATGCCAGGTACGTATTGAGATGCAATATTTATGTCATTTGTTCGTCTGTGAACTCATGCAACTGATATCAACAGTTATGTCGCCGACGCATCCCTCTGCAAAGTGGGTGTTTACAGCGTTTACCAACACCACTGGTTACCAGAACTCGGGCCTTGCTTTCCTCTTGGGTCTGCTGCAGGCAGGATGGACCCTTATTGGTTATGAATGCGGGTATGTCGGCGGTAGATGACTATGATATATCCCTCACAAACTTTATCTCAGTGCTCAGATTGCCGAGGGTACGAAGCGCGCAGACGTCACTGGACCGCGCGGCATTATCATATCCGTCCTCGGAGCCATTCTGCAGGGTATTGTTCTTTGTATTGCCACTCTATTTTCGATCCAGGACGTCGAGGAGCTCCAGACTTCCACAATGCCAGTTGCCACGCTCTTTTTGCGTTCCACCAATCAATCCCTGACCGCCTTTTTCCTTGTCATCTTAATGGTGACCCAGTTTGGCTCTCTATGTAACTCAATGCTTGCTTCAGCCCAAATGATTTGGTCCATGGCCAGAGACGAATGTATTCCCTTTGCCAAGTTCTGGTACAAGCTGCACGGCGACCGCAAGATCCCATTGCGCATCCTGATCCTTCAGGCCGTTATCTGTACCATTGTCATTATGCCGGTAACTTTAATAATCACACCCTTCTGTTGCGTTTGGTATTAACGCTCGCGTTTTTCAAGTCTTTTGGTAGTTCTGTTTACTGGTCTGCTATTATGAGCACTGCCGTGATCGCCGTCAACATCGCATACGGTATGCCCTATTTCTGCCGCCTGATATGGAAGCGCCATGACATGGCGAAGGTATATCTTCATTTTATCTCGTCGACATTGACCCCAACTCATTGCTATTGGAAAATATGAAGGGACCTTTCAATCTTGGAAAGTGGAGCATTCCCATCAACTGCGTCGCCGTGCTATGGATCATCTTCTTCAGCATTATTCTCTGCTTCCCGTCCGTGAATCCTGTCGCTCCAGAAACGATGAACTGGTCTTGCCTGATGCTGGGTGCCACTGTTCTATTTGCTACGGTCTTTTGGTATGCATTTGGGCGCAAGACATACAAAGGTCCTTTGCAGACTATCGATGGTGAATAAGGTCATGAGTCCTCGTCCATATCGTTTTCAGTAGTGGCCATCGGCCGACGAATACTACTGCTGTATTTATTCTTTCTCTGCTGCGTGCATATACCTTCATTACAATGTGTATAGATACATGAGCTTGTCACTGTTTTATGCTCGACACTTTAAAATATAAAAAGTTTTGATGTACTTATCGGCGTATCTTGTCCATTCGTCGGCGTCTAGTTTTGGTGCACATTACGCCATCTTGCCCTTTTGAAGTATGCGAAATACAACCTGTCTGACGCAACATATCAGCTTTACTTGTACAGTAGCAGAATGTAGAATAATCTGACAGCAAGCCAGTTCAACGGGGTAGACAAGGTGGTTACGGTGGGGCTATCATGTGGTCATGTGATGCCTTTTCGATAAGCGAGACCTTTTTTTTCTCATTTTTGTACTCCGACAGAAGAACTTTGGAAAAGGAAGCTGGGGGGTGTTCTGCCGGTGGTCTGTGTTTTCTCGGATCTTGTTTGACATTCAACTGTTGGCAGATCAGTCGAGGGAATGACACTTCGCAAAGCACTGCTCGGCCCAAGGTGGCAGCAGTCCTTCTTGTTTGCAAAGACACGACGTCAGTTTCTCCTCGGACCGAGTACACTCGTCGCTTACAACGTCGATTCCCTCTGCTGTTCGACACCGACTCCCAAAGCAGCCGCTATCTTCCATTCTTCAGCCGCACCCACGCATATGAGCCCTCGTCCGCGGACGCTGCGTCATATGCTCGAGGAGCTGTATCTCAAAGCGTTTGAGGCAGCGTATGGCCGCGCGTCGGTTGCTAAGCAGCATATGCGCGACTGGGTGACTGAGCAGAAGCACCACGTCCTCGACCCGCGCCGGCGACGGCCCGCCTTTTATAAGCCAGTCCTTGTCCAGCGCCGGTGCATGCATTCAAACAGCTCGCAACAACAGCCCATGCCGCATCTCCCGCACCGTCCCAGCAAAGCTGAGCTCATGGCCCAAGCACGTGGCTTCCTCGAGCGCTGGAAGATCCGGATAAAGTATCCACTGATGCGCCAGATGCGCCCGTGGACGCTCAACGATATCACCGCCCTTTTCTCGTGGCTCTTTCTCGGACAGAGCCTGTGGCTCTTGGTGGGCACGACGAGCTTTGTCAGCCTGATCCTGTGGACGGCCAACTCGCTCCAGTTCCAGGAATGGATCGCATACAGGGTCGGGCGGTATCTCACCTCAGCGACGGGTGCCATCGTTGTATTCGACTCGGCCATTTTACCCAATTGGAAGGACGGCAAGATCCGTTTCAATCACGTGCATATTTACCGCATGCCGCGCTCCGAACGTGAAAAATTTGAACGCCATGCGCTTCTCACCAACGACGCCGACGACCTGCTCGAGCTGCAACCCGTCAACGACGATGACCCGCTCGCAGGAGTGCATCTTGACGACGACGAGAAGGACAATGAGGTGCTCAGGACGCACATGTGGTTTGATTTAAAGCTCGATCGCGTGGAAGTCACGCTCAGTCTTATGCGATGGATGGACGGCAAAGGCCTTGTCCAGAGCGCGGACGTGAAGGGCGTGCGTGGCGTCGTCGATCGTCGCCATGTGCGGTGGAATAGCACGTATGACCCTGTCGCGGCGCGCCACAAGTACACGCCCGGCGACTTTGAACTGGACAAATTTACCCTCGAAGACCTGCTCGTTACTGTATACCAGCCCAATGGCTTCCGGCCTTATCCTGTCTCCATCTTTCAGGCGCAATTGGACAAGTTTAGAAAGCAATGGTAAGTGAAGCGGTGTCAAGGGTGACATTCGCTCACTGTTCAGCGTAGGTTCTTCTACGATATCCTTTGCGCGACCTCCATCGTCGGTGCATTCGACAAATGTCTTTTCAGCGTGCATACGCCCCAACTCGAAAAGAGCGTCCTCGCACAATCGGGCCATATCGACTCCAAGAAAGGCATGTTCCGCAGCCATGATATCTATCACTACTCGCCCTTTGCCAAGCCGGATCCCAATGGTGTCGTTGTGGGTGGTGAGACGGAACAATTTGGCGTCTTGACAGATATGGGTATGCGTAAGCAAGGTTACAAGCGCAAGGTAAGCGAAGGAAGGCGTGGCGTAATGGAAACGTAACTGACACACATTCAGTCTCGATTGCGGATCGATGGTGTGAGCATCGACCACATTAACCGCGGCGTACAAGGGCCTGCGGGTTGGATCACCTCTGGAACGGTTGACACCTGTGCCGACATTTATATCCCCCAAGAAGCCTCCGAAGCCGATTCGAGTGAGCTACTGCGAAAGCTCGTTTATGAACTGACGGACAGCATCGAACTGCCCCAACCGGTGATTCTGGGCGCAGGCAACAGTGACGACATTCTCGTGGTTGGCGGTCAAGGTCAGCAGCAGACGCGTCATGAGCGGCGCGAGGAACCCAAGAAGTTCGTCATGGACGTGGACTTCCGATTCAAGGACAGCAAAGCGTCTGTGCCGATGACGACACCCGATCTGAGCTATCTCTCGGCCGCCATGGTCCGCCCCGTTGTGGCCTACATCAACCGCAACAAGACTATTGTGCCCATCAAATGCCGTGTCGTGATGGATCTGAGCAACTTTGATGGCTCCTGGACGGCATACGATTCAACATTGATCGATCACATGTCGGAGCAGCTCAGTCGTGGTTTCGTGGACTTGACAGTGGATCAGCAGGAACGCAATCGGCGACTCAAGCGGATCGGTTTTTGGAGTCTGCGTGAAATGCTGCGCAATCTGGTTAGTATCCACGACATGATGGGCACCACGCGTGGTTTTTGGAGCTATCTCGGCACCACTGCCGAGTAAACAACAGACCATCACAATGCGGAACGACTAGAAACGAAAACGAAAAAGAGAGAGAACAGCATACATATCAAACACAACATCCTTCATCATCCGTACACGCACAGAGTCACATACACACACACACAAGGACTCACGTTAAAACATCATCCTCCCTTTCGTCACATACTCGATTCACACACCCATACCACACCCCTCTCCTTCCTTCCCCACAGCCTCTTGTGCATTGTAAATATCACAGTGTTATATAATGAAAAAGTACGCAATTTATCTCTCGTGTGGTGCTGAAGTGGCGGCTGTCTGCTTGCCCTTGCCTTTCTTCACAGCCTCCATCACATATGTATTGATCTGTACATATCTGCTTAGATATCAGAATGCAGTTGTTCCTGGACTTACCTTGAAAGCATCAGCTGGTATAGTCTGCAATGGGATCAACTTCGCATAGGTCGCCTGATCAGGCGAGGGTATCCAATCACCCATCTGGCTCTGGGGAGGAGGGGTTAGTAGATAATAACGCTACTGCTTATATTTTTCTTTTTACCTGGCTCGGTGCACGAGCGTCCGTGCCTTGGTCGGCTGGTGGGCCTTGTTTCGTCTCAATAGATAAATAAAAGGTGCAACAGGGAGTGACAGGGGAAAGCAGGGTGGGCGAGGCGCAGATACGGAGGAGGGCTGCACGCAGGTATTGCTCTACGTCGGCAAGCCCGACGGTGGATCCACTGCAAGAGCAAAGGGTTACGCCGAGAAATACGTGGCCTCGGTGGAGTCGATTACCTGTCCAAAACAGTCTTTGGTGGAACCTGCGCCGTCGGAAGAAGTGAATCCATCTCAAACACGAAACGCTCGAGTGTGCGTTGCTCTTGCGTCTGGATAGTGAGCGCGACCATCTTGCAGTCGCCCTAACGATATATTATGAACAGTGAATGCGCTCATTCTTGACTGGATATTTTATTTACTTACGTGGATGAGAGGATCGTGCACTGCCTTGACAAACTCGTCAATGTAGTTCACCAAGTCAGGGAAGACTGCGACATGGATCGGTACGTCGTATTTTTTCCGCGGCTCAAAGATCTCTTCGAAAAACGCGTGAGCATGAAATGAAATACGTGTTCGCACCACCCACAAATGACTTTATTTACCAGGCGGGTAGACGGCGCGCTGATACAAAATTTGATGGATCCATGTCTTCACTATCGAATGCACACCGTACGACATTAGTTGAGGAATGTCATGGTAGAATGGAATACTTGCAGAAGTCAATCAAAACCTGAGCAAGATCTGCAGTGATGTTACTGAAAGATGTTCAGTTGTCTGAAATGGTGCAGTACCTCGTCGCAATAGCGCGTCGCCCATGCAAAAATCTTTCTAGTTTGGATAGATGATAACAAAAAGAAACGATGCTAGATGATTTTATTTTAAACTTGTATGCAGTTGTAGGTAGCTACGAAACGACGCGAACATTGACAGCATCGACCGAGCTCAAATAAAAGTGGTTGCGGTGAACAGCGAGCAGGAGCGACTTGCCGTCCTGCCCTTTGCTGACGGCGCCCTGAGGTACAGTAAAGTGGAACACGTTTTCCGAGAGCGGGCCACCTGCGAGCGTGTCACCTCGATCGTCTGCAAAGAACAACGTCACCGTGTCGTCCGGTGATGCTTTGACATCCCGGAAAGTCTGCAGAGGATCATCCTTAGCGCATGCACGGGATGCGGTTTGATAACAGAGGAAAGAAGTGAACTTACGACATTGACGTGCTCGCCCACATGCCATACAGTGTCTTCAGTGGGATAAAGAATATCTGTGCAGGAGTGAGTATGCCAATCAAGGGCGTGTCAGCCAAAGAGCTTTACCAGAGCGATAAACGCTACCATCCTGTGCGTGCACCAGACCGCCCAGACTCAATGCAGCCAGTAAAACCGATTTGAAAAGTACCATTGTGCGTCTTGTGTATGGCTATCCTAGGTCAAGGATGGTGCTTTTTTTATATCTGTCCAACTTGACGTGAGACATGGTTTTACTCGGTCTTGCTGGTGTTTTTACCTTGAGCAAGACATACCAGCAAACAAACATAGGCTGTGATTGCATAGCTACCCCCCAGTTATGGACCCATTGGAGCCTGTTGTATACCGTACATATTTGTGCGCATTCTTGGGTCACACCGAACCGACGGGGTCGGCCTGTATTTTTATTTTATTTTATTTTTTTCGCGGGCAGAATGTTCTGCACGTCAGGCAGTTTGTCAAAAATAGCGCTGCGACGCTTTAGGCGAAATGCCATACAGTATAGGTACGGATTTGATGCGGAGATCCAACATCTTTTTGAAAGGATTCCTGCACATTCTTCCATAGACTACAGCAAGGATGGTTTTAGTAGTGGTAGTAAAGACCTACCATTTTGGACTGCTATGATACGCGCAGCAGCTGGGTTAGTAGCTGAAGGATCCTGGAGCTTGGTAGGGTGCGGTAAAATTTTGTCCATAGAGTAGAATCGTTTTTATATAGGCACAATTCGCACTCAGACCACGTTGCCTTTCCAAGTGATTCAGCCAGCTCTGTCCGCACGCGCGCGTTCAGTTCACAGGACAGGAAATCCTCCCCCAGGGATACTATTTCTCTCTTTGCCTTTCTATTTTACTTCTTTCCATAAGAGATGATGTCGAGCAAGAATTCGGCAGGTGATCCCAACTCGACCGAGGAACTGGAGGAGGGCTCTCGTAGCATCCTTCTGAACATTGCGTCCCAGCTGACGAAAGGCATGGACCTGGTAACCATTGCTCCTTGTATTTACTCTTCTCCTTTCTACTGACTCATCCCCAACCTCTTCGCTCATGCCTGCATCGATAGCATCGCGTGACTCTGCCCACCTTTGTGCTGGAGCCTAGAAGCATGTTAGAGCGCATTACTGACTTCATGTCCCACAGCGATTTGATCCTGAAGTAAGGAGTCCATCGAGGAGACCCTCCACCGAACCTGAGCTTACCTTATCTTTTGACACCGCAGCGCCGGGTCCATCGAAGATCCTCTCGAACGTTTCATCACCGTGCTGCGGTACTTCCTTTCCGGATGGCATATTAAACCCAAGGTACAATGATCAAAAAATCGCTTGGGTGTGTATCGCATCGCGTGCTAAGCTCTCCTCAAATAGGGCGTGAAAAAGCCATACAATCCCGTGCTGGGCGAATACTTTCGGTGCCGATACCAATACGAAGACGGCTCGGAAGCATTCTACCTGTCTGAACAGGTGTCGCATCATCCGCCTGTGTCGTCTTATTTCTACAGCTGCCCGGACCACCATATTCTGATTGAAGGCGATATTCGACCCAAATCAAAATTCCTCGGCAACAGCGTCGCTACAATCATGCAAGGCGAATCCCACGTCATCCTCACCAATAGACACAATGAACGCTATGAGATCACCATGCCCAACATCTATGGCCGAGGCATCCTGTAAAGTCATCTTGTGCTCTGCCCTTGTAGAACCATGTCTAACCTATCCTGCTCCTTGCCTTTAGGTTCGGTACCATGACCATGGAGCTCGGCGACAGCTGCAAAGTGAGATGCGTTACTTCTGATCTGGCATGCGATCTCGACTTCAAGACCAAGGTAGAGATATACACATTGTTTTTGGTCTGATTTTCCTCATCTGACATCAACCCTGAAGGGCTTCTTTTCCGGTCAATGGAATTCGGTCGTCGGCAAAATCAAGAAGGAATCCACACAGGAAGTACTGTGTGAAATTTCTGGACAATGGTCCAACGAACTCTATATCAAAAACTGCAAGGTAGGCTTTTTAATTTTTGGGGATGGAAAAAGAGGGTTTGGCTAACACTTTTATGGAAACAAGACATCCAACAAAGATATCCTGTTTGACGTCAAGACGTCAAATATCTGTCCAAAGATCGTGGTGCCCGAAGCGGAACAGGACACTTATGAGTCCCGAAGGTAAGGACCTCCGGATGAAAGGCAGCCCATGCGTTATGCTGTCAACACCCTAATTTCTATTTGTCTCGTGGTTTAGACTTTGGGAGAAAGTAACACAAGCGATCAAGAGCCGCGACATGGACACGGCCACCAACGAAAAGACGACCGTCGAGGACGACCAGAGATCCAAGGCGCGGGCACGAGACGAAGAAGGTATCGAATGGCGCCCGCTTTTCTTTGACCAGTCCAACGACGATTATAAAATCAAGGGCTTTGCAAGGTGAGAAACGCACATGCGTTTTGTTTATAGAAAGAAGAGGGTCCGCTCACATATATTCATAGCATCGATTTCAACGATCCTGCCAAGGCGAAGGAGCGCATTCAAGAGCTTGTCTTTGCAAAGCATACAGTCCAACAGTAAAAGCATTAAACTAGTCGCCTCTATCTTTCTCTCTATACACTCATGCTGGGAGGGCCTCGCTCTACCTGTACTTGATACACCGTTATCCTCATCTTGTATGCGAGTAAAACGCAGTGTGGACCTGATGGTGCGATGCGCAACAAGGGTCGCTCCTTTCAGATAACCTGATAACTATACCTTGGCTAGGATATGCACATCGTTTGGTGTTCGTATGTGTGGGTCTGAAACGCTGTTAGAGACATTATCTACCGAAGGCCCTGTGCCCATGATGTCGAGCGCTACAATATAGCGAATTGCGTCTCTTTCTCATCCATGTGTGCAATATATACTGGACCACATATTAGCAAGTGTCTCATCAATTTTTTGAGCAGCCCTGTGGGGTTGTTTAGGATATATCAGACCCTGCGGACAGGAACAACAGCTTGAGAATGATCGTGCCAACAGAGGCTAAACAATGGATTTTCTTACACGCCGAAGAAGGTAGTGTTTTTTTTTTTGCTAGTTCTACCTCCGAGGAGCGTCCTAAGTTGACTCGGAAGCAGGCACGGCCGCCGCATTCATGGCAAAGAAGACGGATGTAGAGCGCAAGGAAGAAAGAGAAGAAAAATAGTCGCGGGAGGTTTGCCTTGTTTATAAAACACATTAAATCAGTAGATAAACAACCTCCTATTTTCTTTTTACAGCTACTTTTGGAGTAGCTGTATTAGTGATATAATTAGTGCGCCTAACTCCGCTAACTCGACTTATAACTAATTACGTAAGCAGGCCCGGGTTCAATTCCCGGGCAGGGCGTCTGCCAAAGTGGATCACTTTGAGCTGTGAACGGCACCTGACGTCAATCTTCATCAAGGTATCTTACCCGTGTTCTTCAGTAAGTGTGAAGCGCGTGATGGTAAAGTAGGCCAATGAATCCTCTGAAACGCGAAAGATACCTGACGTCAACACCTGTCAGCGTCCTTATCTTTACGCTCTTTTTTCCATTGGTAAAACGTGGATTGCGTGATAGCTTGGTTAGCCAATGGAACCTATGAAACTTGGAAAAAGGCTCGACGTCAATATCTGTCAGGTCCTTATCTTTTACTTCTCTTTTCCCATTGGCACAGCTCACCCGAGTTCTTGCATGAATATCGATTGACACGCGCTCTTTTTCATAAAAGGTCTTTCGTTTTCTCACGTCTACTTTTCTTCTTCTTCTTCTTTACCCTGGTCAAGTCATCCTGCTGGCAAGTATATACGAAAGGATTCTGATTACAAGTATAAACTAATAAGAAGTGCAACATAGACCACTGCGTTTCCCCCAAGTCCCTCTGCCACCGGTTGCCCGTCCCCAACTGCACCGGTGTGCATGAAAGTAAGTTGTCGCGTCAAGAGTACACGGTTCTTGGACCGCACTAACGTCCTTCTGAATGTATACTTAGCTTTCCGTCTTCTTGCTCGCCTCTCCTCCTGTCTTCGCTTCCGCTCACGCCTCTTCCTCTCTTCCGCTTGCTGCCCTCGCATCAGAGGTTTTTTTTCCGCTTTTTCCTCTGCCCGTAAGTGAAACAGATTCAGGTCTATGCATTGAATATGAGACATTAACACACGTTCCAGTTCCACTCCTTTTTCGCTCCTCCTTTGCGTCTCTTCCTCTCCGCCTCCTCTGCCTTTCTTCTTTCCCGCTTGCGACCCACTAGCCGGCGATGGTGGCCACCGTTGAAAACAACTCCATAGACATCGCCCTAGCGCCAAATGTCTGCTCCCCGCCCACCGGTAAGTGTTTTGCAACTGGGTAATGCGCCACTGTGACTCAAACGGGTATTCAGCTCAGGTGAGGCGGCGGCCGCGCGCCGTGAGCGCGCATCAACGACCCCACGCCGGTATGTATATTAAAATGAAGGATAGTCCACGAGAACTGATTTCGGAACGAAATTTCGTAGGCTAGTTAGTGATATAGTGAATTTGTGTCGCCACTCATTTAGCGATCCTGTTTCAAAACACACCTTACACTTTTATTTCTACGATAGAGTGATGTGTGTACTGTTGCGCATGCAGTGACACAACATCTTTTACATATTTCGTCTATATTTCGTCTTCAGCGGAGATCAAGCTTTCAATGCGAGGAGACACGCACACGATGTGTCCTAAAGTTTACTGACCGCGAATGGGATAAAGAATACCAAGCCGGCAAGAGGAAATGTAATTTAGGCATACCATTCGTAAGGGCTACATCCGATCTTGGTCTACGATGCAACCGAGGGTATGGGTCGGTCCTGTGTCAGCAACGCTTAAACTACACTTGTTGCGCTATGTACGGATGAGCATTGACTCTAATTTTAATGGGATATAATGCCGTGTAGCCACGTCTTAGTTATATGTGTAAATATACATGGAAGCTGACTCAAGCTGCCAGAGCATACGATGATAGTTTGGCTCGACTACACTACATGTATTCTATATCGACAACGTTGCGCTTATCTTCTTCCCTAATCGTGTTCTACAATTATATCGATATCTTCATTATCTTTTTTGACGGATTGGAAGGTCATTTATAGATTTGCGTACAAATGCAGCACGGAACTATTACGGTCTAGCCCGCATTTTACATGAATGCGTACCTCATATTGTGGTTTAGCAACCTTATGATTGCCGCCCCACAATTTACAACATACAAGATATCGTTTCATAGATGCCTTCCGAAATCTAATGAAAGAGTTTGGACATACAATAATGAGCGACAGCTTTCATTTATTACTTCAACCCTGACGGGGTGGCAGGGCCAGCATCTGGAGGCCAAGCGTGGCTGAAATCTAAGCCCAATTCCAATGTAAATGATGGGGGAGTATATGTGAGACATCCTTCTACCAATATCGTGACACGTGGGTAAAATAGTAATAAGATATGGCATGAAATTTAATTGGATGGAGGCATTTCCATTTATTTCTCAGAATTCGCAGTATATCCATACGTCTACGAATCGGACGGCGACCGACGGGAAGAAAAAGAACATGAGTGGCACGCATACTAGCAAATAAATGATGAAGAAGAACCTGCAATTCCTGTAAACAATAACATCACCTGAGGTATTAGGCGGGTCAGCGACTCCTATAGGCAACAGTAGCATAATGAGCGGCTCTAACTTTATCAGTCAAAGATCATCCTCAATATTTTTGGTTGTGCATATGTAATATAGGGCTTTCATTACAATACGTACGCTCCAACAGCAGATATCGTCAGCTGTCATTAAGTTGAGATGATCCAATCGGTGAAGGGGAGTAGAATTAAGCAAAGTGTCATACAAAGGTAGTACGATACTGGAGCGGGATCAGAAGAAGACGTCGGAAAGAGAACAAAGGTGAGAAAGCGCGTGCTTGGTAACTTACACATACCCACACTCACACTCACACTCACACTCACAGCAGAACACAAAACGGGCGGTTCCTGCAGGAAGAATGAAACGCCGAAATCGCTCGAGTTTGGTGGTGAGTGGGCTTTCTCTTTTGGACACATCCCCCTTCTTCCATGACAGCAGCCGAAGAAGACGACGCTACCTCGTCCCGCCTCAGCCAGCCAAAGGCCTCACCTCCGCCTGCTGCCGACCGTGCCCCTCTGGCCTTGTCGCCCGCCGTGTCAGCCTTCCAGTTCAGGCCTAACCACCTATCTGCCGCAACTACCACGACAACAACCGCCGCCACTGCGACCACTACCACGACGACGACGACGACAGCAAACCTGACTGGCATAACTGTCGCGCACAGCAAGCTGAAGACGCTGTCCACGACGGGCAAAGCAGAATGTCATCCCGGGCTGGACATCGCACAGTCATCCGGCCCCGTTCTTGACCTACGCCGCGTCGTTACCGATAACCAAGCCCGTGCTCATCAGTCGTCCGGTGGCCATGTACAGCCTCTGCACATCAAGGATGGCTACGTCTATAAGGATGAGGTCATCATTCTCGACGAGGAGAAGAAAGAGCAGCTGCTCAAAGTGGGCGAGATTACACTGCAAAGTGAGTGGACTTTCTGGTACGACAGGTAAGCTCAAAGGATCACCGAAAATAAGCGGTGTCGATGGTAACCGTAATTTGTTTCAGGTACGTGCCCAAACTTTCTGCTGCCGAGTACGAAGCCAATCTTCAGGTGATCTCCACCGTTGGCACAGTCCAAGTAAGCTGACTTGTTGCGAATTCTGCCTTGGCTAACTGCGCCTTGTGAGTGTAGAAATTCTGGTCAGTCTACAATAACATTGATGGGCCGGACAGGCTTGGGTTCCGGAGTAATTTACATTTTATGCGTAAAGGCATTAAGCCCATCTGGTAAGTAGTAATTTAGAAAGAGTATATCTGTTTCACTGACAGCTCTGAAAGGGAGGACCCTCAAAACGAGCACGGTGGATCGTATAACTTCAAGATCCCGAAGGCGCACTCGCCCTTAGCTTGGCGTGATATGTTGGTGCTACTCATTGGTGAGCGTGTAGAGGAATGGCTCGGAGACAACGTTTGCGGTGTATCTGTGTCTTCTCGGCAACAGTGCGACAATTATCAGATCTGGACCGCGCATACCTACAGCAATACGACACTGGATGCCCAGATACGATCCAAACTCATTGAGCTGCTCAGACCCGCCGAGATTCAGTCGTTCTATTACAAAGGTACACAAAACGAATAGTTTGTTATAACGGGATGTTAACATATCCGCAGTGCACAAGAACCATGCTGCATTCCAGAAGCACCAGCATAGCAATGGTCAGCAGCAGCAGCAGCAGCAGCAGTTGTCGCCTAAACCGTACCGATGGACGGACAATGCATCGCATTCGAGCGTGCTTCGTGGACCTCTGGACATGCGGCAAAAGATCACCGAACAGAATATCGAAAAGGTGGTGGCCGACATTGAAAGGCTGGGTCTTAAGCAGAAAGAGAAACGTCATACCTTACAACAGCAGCAACAACAGCAACCACAACCATCGCAATCACCACAGCAACACCATCATACCAATGCCACTACTACCAACTCGCCCTGAAACCCTAATATAACCCTCTTCATTGCACCCACATATGCCATCATTCTCTTTGTTTTTGTTCTCTTTTATTTTACTTTGACTCCCTTTATTTCGCCGATGTCTTGAGCTATGATGGTGCAAGTGTGTCAGCGATATCATGAGTAATCTTCCTGATGCTTTACCTGGAGACCATGCATGCCCTTGATATCTTCCTTGAGAATTTCATTTACCATGCGGTGCTGCTTTACAATGGTCGAGCCTTCAAAGGCCTTGGAGGCAATGTCAATGGCGTACATGGAACCACAGCCACCTGAAAGCCAGGACGGACAGGACGGACAGGACGGATCAGCATAAGAATGAAAAAAAAAAAAAAGAAAATAGATCTCATACCAGAGACGTCGACGACGTTCAGTTTGTGAGGATTGAGAGCCTTGGTCAATTTGTCAGCGATGACTTTCTCGCCCTCAGAGAGACGCAAGGCCTCGGAAGTGGAGAACGAACGGACGCACCGTTGGGCGGCGAGACGGAACATGATTGACTTTGTTCGGTTGCAATGGAAACCTGCGTGAGTCGGACCTGTCCAAAACTAATTTTATTCTTCTACTGTGTACTGTAGGGGGGGGGGAGTTTGGGGGCCAACACGACACACAGCCAAGCTAAAAACGGTTTGAATCCAGACAGATAAAAAAAGAAGGAACAGACCAGATCGTTACATTACCTAGCAACACACCGTATATATCATGTAAGCAGACAAGCATGCTTGCTTGCTTTTTCTGGTAGCAAATAGAAGACAAGAGTCATGTTACATGGACAATACAAAGGTTAGAATGAAAGGCAAGGGCATGTGAGACAAGAACAAGCCAAGTTCAGGTTGAAGCTGCGCTTTGATTTTTGGTGAGTGTGCCTGAAAAAAAAAAAAAAAAAAGAAAGGTGCGCGCGTGTGTGTGTCTGTGTGCGAGTGCAAGCGAAAAAGAGAGTTGTGCATTTTGTGCGTCGTGTGTGTGCGTGCGTTAAAGTGTAGAATACAATAGCTTTTTTTTTTTTTTGCTTTCGTTTTTCCTTCTCTCCTTTTCTTTTAATACTTTTAAATACCCACCACCGCGTCGCTTCCCTTTTTAAACTTTTACTATTCTTGCTTCTTCTTTCTCGAGCGAGAAGACCATGCCGGTGCTCTCTCCACCACTGCAGCCTTTACTTAAAGACACCGACGCGACCTTGTTGCGATGCCCCACCACGACGAGCACGACATCATCCCCGCGATCTGAACAAGACGACCACAACAATACCACCGAGGACGACGACACAGACACCATTTCAGACCGTTCTTGCGACTCATTTTGCACGGCCACGCCCTACATGCCTAACAAAACCGACGAGTCGTGGCCCATTGCCCTGGATCCCCTCTACGAACACCATCTCTGCTTTGAACTCCTGGCCTTATATGAGGTAGTGCCTTTTTTATGACACGTCTCCTGTCTTTTGACGCTTTCTGGTGTGTGTTGTGTTATGTTGTATAGCAACTGTTGCCTACGCGCGAGAGCAGCGATCGCCGTTTGGGGCTCGTGCAAAAGATTGAACGTCTGCTCAACACCGAGTGGCCCAATCACGATATCCGCGTCCACTTGTTCGGGTAACCTTCTATTTGACATTCCAACCCCATCATTAAACTCACTTTATTTTTTTTTTATTTTCATCGATCTCTGTCTTTATATGTATATGTATACACATATAAAGTTCCTCTGTCAACGACCTAGGCAGCGCACAGTCGGACGTCGATCTTTGCATCACAACACCCTGGAACGGCCTGCGCAACGTTCGCGTCTTAGCAAAGATGTTCAAGAAGTGTAAGACCGATAGATCGATAGATCGAAAGATCGAAAGACCCGTCTGGTAACTTACTCCCTTTTACTTTACATTTCCTTGTGTTTGCAGGCGGCATGCAGCATGTGGTGTGTGTTCCCCGAGCCAAGGTGCCAATCGTTCGCTTGTTTGACCCAGAGTCGTAAGTCACGGGCCACAGCCGAATGAAAACAAAGCCAAAACGACTTAACCCCGTCTTATTAGCCAACTCGCCTGTGACATCAACGTGAATAATACCTTGGCATTGCAAAACACCCGGATGATAAAGACTTACGTCGCGCTTGACCCACGCGTACGCCCCCTCATCATGGCCATCAAGCATTGGACAAAGCAACGCCGGCTGAACGATGCAGGTGAGTTTGCTGAATACTCTTTCGTCTATTTTATTTTGTCTGTTACTTATTTTGCATAACGCACATACCTGCAGCCAATGGCGGAACGTTGTCGACGTACACCTGGACATGCATGATCATCAACTTTTTACAAATGAGGGAACCCCCCGTTCTGCCTGTACTACATCAACTCGTTCGACCCGATAATGACTCTGATCTCTTCTGCGATGACGTCGAGCTACTCAAGGGCTTTGGCGAGGCCAACAACGAAACCCTCGGTGGTTTGCTCTTTGCTTTTTTTCGTCGCTATGCCATCGAATTTGACTATGAAGACCAGGTCGTGTCCGTTCGGCATGGCCGATACCTTACGAAGCAGGAAAAGGGCTGGCACCTCGGGCGCAACCGACTCAGTCTGTGCGTCGAGGAGCCGTTTAATCTGTCCAGAAACCTAGGCAATTCCGCCGATTTGGCATCCGTCCAAGGTTTGCGAGTCGAATTTCGCCGCGCCTTTGGCTTGCTCCTCGAAGAGGCCTCGTTTGACCTCATTTGTGAACCTTTTCACTTTTTCCATCAAGAACTCCTGCCTCCGCCCGCAGTTCCTCTTTCTTCACCATCGCTGCCAACAGCATCCACGCCAATGGCATTCATACCACCTCTGCCGGTTCCCACGTCTTCCTCTACTTCGCCTCCTCCAGCTTCCACTCACCTTCCTCCTCCCCCTTCTGTCTCTTACTCGCCTGCTCCTTCAAGTCTCCTCGCTATGCCCATCCATCCACATGCATCCTCCCCTGCGCCTACTCCCGCTTCAACAAACCACACTGAGAAGACTGACGTCGATATCCCGCCACGCCATACCTCAACTGCAGTGTATGCGCCGTTACGCATTCGCCAGCCACTGCCGTGTTGCACACCACCGCCGCAACCTTTGCCTCCACCTCCTGCTCCTGTCACAGTCACCATTGCTCTACCGCCCTCCTATGGTCCGAAAACACATAACCGAACTGTGGATAGCATTTTCGCTAGGTATACCAATACACCTCAGGACCGAAGGCGGAGTAGTGTGGCAAATTCTGTACGGAGGCGACCCTCCTCGGACTGGCCAACCATCTCTTCTCAACACCAGCATCAGCACCAGCAATCACAGCAACAGCACCAGAGATTACCACAGCACCATCAGCCTCACCAATCTCATCACCAACAGCAGCAGCAACAACAGCAACAACAGCAACAGCAACAGCAACAGCGACGACGAAGGTGGTCGACTGTCAAAAAAACAAACGACAGCCACGCGAACTCGTCATCTTCCTCCTTCTCTTCCAACAGAAAGTCGACTGATACACGGAAAAAGGATAACAATGCTCACCGACGAAATGCCAACACCAAGAACAGCAATAACAGTAATAGCAGTAACCATCATCAGCACCATCACAACAATAACCATACGGCATCCAAAGGAAAGAAGAAGGCTAGAAAGCCGGCATAGATCTTTATATATCTATCTATATTTATGTATACTTTGTACATTTTCGCTTAGCATTTGACGTGACTCATTCGTCCTGTTGCACTATTACACAACAACACATCTAATGCCTGTATTTTGATCTTCTGATTCTATGGTGAGCCTTTTTTTTTTATTTTTTGCTTTCATACTTGCCGATATACATCTACCACGGATGACATGTGCTGTTTCTGTACAGTACAGTGTATGCTTCTTCTCCTATTTCTCCTATATCACGATCACTACAGCTCATGGTTAAGGAAGGCGTTGTAGCGTTTGCATCGCTTTGTATTGAAGTCGGATGCAATTTGTCTAGGCTGTATATCTCCTGGGACCCGCTGCTTGATATTACCACTTTTGTGACCAATGCTATGGAAGTCTTCTTGCATTAATAAAAGACATGTGCAGCGTATTACGTTTCTGAGGTCAATGATATTGAGCAAGAAAGGCAACTATGTTGATCGAACGCCTCAGGTCCAGAAAAGACAATGCATAGATCTGTGAAGGCAAGAAGAATTGACATTATTTGTATGTTGTCCACCATCCTGTTGATCGTGCTAGGTGTGCCATGTATGCTTTTATGTGCATAGGTCTTCATATGCTATCATAATCATCACCAGAACCTGTATCTATAATGCTCAAGAGAAGTGCAGAAGGCAACAAGTTATATGGACGGCTGAAATAAAAACCACCTGGGCAGCAAGGATACGACAGAATTCTTTGTTTTGTCAAGATGCCTTGTTTATTGCTCGGCTGTGAGCTCCTCACGCTCCTCCTCGTCCTCGTCCATCTCAAAAAACCAATCGACCTGCTGGATAATGGCTTCCATGACCTTGCTCTGCAGGTCGGTGTGCATAATACTGCTCAGATCTTCTTGAGGTCCCCGTAAAAGGCCTACCGAAAAGATCAGCGCGAGATTGGACGCTTCCATCTTGTTGGTTTCGCTGTGCTGCATCACATTATTAAGATGGCGGGCGAGATATTCGAGCACGACAAAATTCGGTTTGGGCAAGACATGAATGATGGACTTGATGCGGAACATGCGCTCATCATAATCGGGTATCCCTAGAACGAATTTTGTTCAATAGGTGAAGACGATAAGTCTCATTGTCCATTTCTACTCACGTGCTGCATCAATAAACCAGTCATAGTATTCATGTGTAAGTAGCGGGTTTTTGAGTTCGCGAAAATAGAGCTTCAGAAGCCCGGTGGCGACATTGATGTCTGCTTCATCCGCAAAGGACACGTTCTCGTCTGCTCCGTGGTGAAATCAGAGAAAAATACCAAGCAAAGCAAAATAAGGACTTACTGCGATTGAAGGCGGCCCTGTATTTCTGTATGGTCGATGCTGGTCCAGACAGTCTATAAATACCGACGGAAGTCAGGCCTATCAGAAAACGTGCGCATTGTAAGCACTCTGTACATTTGGATCAAGCTCGAGCATTTACTCATGCCTACCTCTTGCCTCGACTTCTTCAACACATAATCGGACGACACGGGGTATACTTCCATCTGACTCCATATGCAAATAGCCACCAAAAAGACTGTCGTCTCCTAAATGAGCATATCAATGTTAGTGTCCAGCGTGGTACATTTTTTTCCCCGTATAGTTTACCAGCGACAGGTTGGTTGTGAGTTCCAGCTATGGGCCGTGCTGGCAAAGGATCGGCTTTGCCTGGTTTGTTGAACCAATGACCGCGTTTTTTTGGCTTTCCGCCATCCTTGTCATCGCCGTCTACACAACATGGTAAGGTATAAAGTCAGCCTAGTGAAGAGAAAAAAAAAACAACGGGAGGTGAGTCTCGCTCACCTTTCGTCGGAGCCGTCTTCTTTAGGATCTTCCGATTGACTTTCATCTGGTCCGAGTCGGACGTCAGCATTTTGAGCAGTCTTAAAATATCTGCACATATCCAAATTAGTTGGGTTATCTTCCTTTAAGAAGCAAGGTTTGACTTGCCGGTGTCCTACGATAGAACTCAGTATGGACATACTTCGACGATCCGTGCTTAATTTACCTCTTGTGGATTTTCTTTTCGAGCGACGAGCTCGCGCATGATGGCATCAAGCCAGGCGGCGAGTTCTTTCTCACTCGAAGTCTGGATATAAATAGTGACCTTCTTTGCGGTGGTAATGAGGAAGCTATGCTTGCGTCTGGTATCGTGCTTGCCAGCGGGTTCGATTTGGCAGGCGTCGAGGTCGAAACTGCCTACAGGGAGGAGCGGCTTGGCGTATTTCTAGATAAGCTGTGCTTTAGCTTTCTTCCATGATGCAACCCAAAGAAGACTTCACCTTTGTTTTGGAGTAGCTGTCCTTGTATAGCAGTAAGAATCCTTTGGAGAGAACGGCATAATAGAGCTTCCATGAGCTCAGTTTGCCTCCATCGTCCTTTTCTGCCTTCATTTTCATCTGTACAAAGCCCTGCTGGCGTATCCAGGACGGATGGAGTTGGTCGAGTTGCTAGTTGACAGAATGAGTCAGAAAAAGAAGAAGGGAAAAAGACGTCGGTATGGGAGGTTGTACCAATTTCTGCATATCAGCGGGGTTGAGAGTGGTCAGCCCCTCTGCCATTTCTTCAGAGTCGATGGATTCGCTATGAGGCATAGGAGGTGAAGTAATATTCATGCTATCCAGGGTTTGCGCGATATCCTCTTCGGTCGGCTTGTCCCATCGTGATTCGCCGGTGTGTTCGTTGAAGTAATAGATAGTACCTTCATCATCTATATATAATAGGAAGAAGGGTTACCGATAAGCAGATTGGACGTGGAAGACGGACCATAGGCATGCTGCCACCCAGCCGGCATATCGTTTCTCGAAGGAGGTGCATCTTTGAGATTCCTCGGAGGCAACTGAGGAGGTTTGCCGTAGTCAATGTCAATGCCATTGTCATTGTAGTCGTGCTTTGTATCTTCGGTCAGGTCGTATGCAGCAGGTGCGCTGTGCTTGTGCTTGTGGGTGAGGGCAGCAGGCCCCGGCGGGTCAGACGAAGAGACCACGGACACAGGCTCAATTTCAGGTGCTGGTGCGGATGCCGTGCTGTTCGCGTCAGAAGAACCATGCCCTGCTGGTTTCGGTGCTTCTTCCTCGAGACGAATTCGATTCACAGGGAAGAAACCAATCTCGTCGTTCAATTCGCCTTCATTGAGTCAGTTCATGAGTTAATGTGTCCGCGTAAAGTATCCATTCAGAGGTGTACCTTCCCACCTTTATTTGTTGTCAAGGTGGACATGGGTGAGTATGTAAGGTAATATGCAGTGTAAAAATTGTGATGGAGTCGCTTACCAGTCGTCATTGTGTTTCTCGAGGAGTTTTATTCTATCGCCTTGCTTGAAAGAGAGCTCAAAGTCACCCTCGGCCGTATAGTCCCAGACAGCAATGAGGTACTGGAACATAATATATATATATGTATATATTATGCTGGGCTCTATATATAACTAAAACGAGTGGGGGATTTTTAGTTAGACAGACGGACTGGACAACAAAGTCCAGCAGCAGATGACGGCGCGTTTATTTCTTGTGAAACAGAGAATTTCTAAATCAGCGTCTGCGCGTGGTTAGCTTTTTCTTTTCTTTTTTTTTTTTTTTTTTTCTGTGTGGGTCAGTCTACAGGCAATTCCAAACACGGTGCCTGAAATCATCATCATCAATTATCATCACCCTGCTCGTTTTTTGATGAAATCGGGCCTCCCTAATCATATCCTAAAAAAGAACCCTACACATACTCATGTCTCCTCGCTCGTGAGTATGTGCTCTGGTGCGCCCTCCTTTTGAGCCTGTCTGTCCCCTCTGCCTATTCGTCTACCTGCTTTGGTTTTCCTTTTTTTTTGTTATAATTATCTTTTATTGTTGCGTTTATCATTTGCTGTTTCATCACCTATTTCTTCTCTTTCCCTTTGCTTTTTTAATCATTTGCCTCGGAGTGAGAGCGTCCGCGAAGGTTACGCACACTCAATTTTTTTTAATGATCTTTTTGCCCCACCCGGGTTGGCCTCGTTGTTTTCGCTTTCGCTTTTTATAGTCTCTTGCAAGAAGGCAAGCCTCGCACCGCACCCGTCACTGTCTCGCCTCGGGGAAGCAACACCATGACCAGTGCGCCCACATTTGCCTCTCCTGGGTTGCTACTCCTCGTCCTCCTCTTGATCTCACCTTGTCTCCCTCGCCTCATCACTGCTCAACAACAAAATAATAATTATAATAATAACAACAACAATCAACCCCATTTGCCTGCCATTCGTTATGACAGCATCGGCCACCTGGGCTTTGCAGGCAACTATGCAGGCATATCCGCTTACGTCGACACGACCCAGTTTGAGTCTCTCGATCCGACCCTCTCCTCGCTCGTTTTGGAAACCAACAACACCTTTGGCCTTGTTGCTTCCGCCAACGCACCCATCCTGGCCTCCTGCGCTGCTTCGGGCAATCTTGTCGTCGGAGGCAGCTTCACCGCCCTGAACAATACCCCTTTCAATCATATCGCCTTTTATAATACCTCATCCAACACCCTCCAAAGCCTCGGCCAAGGTCTGGACGGTGCCGTTCAGTCGCTGCTTTGCACGGACGACGTGCTCTACGTCGGTGGTGATTTCACCGCCCCCGTCGGCATCACCAATAACACCGCCTTTGGCGGCCATGTGGCTGCGTACTACTTTGCCAACATGAGCTGGTCCCCGTTGCCGTGGCAGGGCCTCAACGGTCCCGTCTACACCATCACGCGTCACCCCAGCAACGGCAATGTCTTTTTCGGTGGCCGATTCGACGCGACAAGCGATGGTCACTACTTCAATCCAAACACTAGCCAGCCTGTCAGTATGAATTCGCCTACAGTACGTCTCGTGCATTTCTGTTATGCTTTGCTATGCATCTTTCTCACACTGAATCTCTCTCTCTATCTTTTTATTATTATTATTATTTTTGTTTTTGCAGCAAGTGTCATCGGGTAACGGTGCCTTGTCCGGAAACGGGAGCGATCCAAACAGCATTGCCTGCGGCGCAAATCAGAGCAATCCGTGGTATTTGCAAGACGGCGTCCCTGGTTACTGGCAGGCGACCTTTGGTTATCCCATCCAGCCCTCGCTATTCCGCATTTCCAATCTACATTCACAGGATAAAGGCGCCAAGACATTCAGGTATTTATCGACCACAGCATATCGTCTCTCTAAAGCAGCACCCATTGCTAACCTATTGAGTTACACAGTATCATTGCACTTGGATCCAACGAATATTTCGAACTTTCTTATGTTGATCCGACGACGCATCAGACTGTCAGCTGCTCCGAAGAGTGTACGTTGTCGAATGATACGAATTTGCAGTGGCAGGACTTCACTGTCCTGAACTCGATCAAATCTAGCGCCGTGCGTATCAACATTGACGACTGGTATGGCAGCGGCGGTGGTCTAGATGGCGTTCAGATTTTTCAGTCGGGTAATGTCGATCTCTCTTATCCTACCCACACGCCCTATCCTCATCCTCTTTAACCTGTAGATATCGGCGTGCATCCGCATATCAGCACAGGCAGCTCGCAGTGCGGCTCCAATGCACCAACGACGGGCTCAACCACCAACACAACTGGCAACTGGCAGGAGAAATACGTGTATGGCACTTATGAAAACTTCTTGACCGCGACTTTTCCTTCGTCCGAACTTGCCACCTCGAATGCATCTGTCACCTATTCTCCGTACGTGCCTTATTCTTTTTCTACCTTTTCAAGGAAAGGAGCTCACATGAAATGCATGATTGTACGTGTGTAGGTACATACCAGCGCAGGGACCGTACACCGTGTACGCAACCACTCCTGGCTGTGTCGGCAGCAGCACCTGCAACGAGCGCACTCAAGTAGAGCTTACGATGCAGTTCACTCCGGGCGCCGTCGTCACGCAGATCCTCGACCAAGCCATTACTGAGGATCAGACCACGCTAGTGTATAGCGGTCTCATTTCTGCCAGCACTGGAACATTCCAGCCCACTATCACCCTACGTGCGGCCTCCAACGCCACCGCACCGTCCGAAGACACGGTCTCTATCGTGGCCGATTCGTTCCAGTTTGTCCGAAACGGCACCAACGCCACGCTCATTAGCATCCTCGAATTCAGTCCTCAAAACTACTCGCAGGCTATTCTGCCCGCCTGGCGACCGCTTGCGCGTAAGTGACGTGAAACCCTTAGAAGAAAAATTTCTGACACAGGCCGCAGAGCAACTCCCGGCAGGTGCTACGGTACGGAGTATCGATCCAAGCACCGCCCAAATGCTCTACATTGGTGGCGACTTTTCGAGCCCCAACAACACCTATCGCAGCATCGTCAGCTATGATTACCAGGGCGGCCAGTTGAAGCCTTTGAACGACATTGGCGTCAACGGCACTGTTGCGGCCGTGGCTGTATCTGGCTCGTGTAAGTGCCGCAAAAAAAATGACGCGCGTCCGGAGCTGCACGTGTAACGCCCCTTATTTTTCTCGTTTTTTCTGTAGCACTCTACGTCGGAGGCACATTCAACGGCACATCCGCGGGTTCTACCGAGGCACTCAATAACGTGGCACGTTATGACCTCAGCGCAGGTGCCTGGGCGCAACTCATGCAGGGTATCAATGGTCCTGTTGGAAATATCCTGCTAGAAAACAATGCGACTGTCACCTTTTCCGGTAACTTCTCTTCTGTTCTGCCCAATACGGCGGCGACTGGCAACGCCGTGTGGGACACTGCTTTGCAGCGCTGGACAGACCGCAAGACATTTGTGGCAGGTAGCATCGTCTCTGTGTCGTCTCTCAATGCCTCGACCACGGCGTGGGCGGGTCGTATTCGCGCTGCACAGAGTTACCGTGCGGATGCAGCTGCCATTATGGATACGCAGCGAGCCTGGACACCCTATGTCTTTGATTCGGATGCAGTTGTGAACGCCGGTGTCTTTTGGCACAACACCACCGGTGGTGGCAATCGCACGGCCGTGATCGTGGGTGGACGGTTCCAAAACTTGTCCAATTTAGCCATGTATCAAGACGGCATCTGGAAGCCACTCGGCAACCTACAGGGTGACATTCGCGCGCTTTCCATTATTCACGACGTTCTCTACATCGGCGGCATATTCAATGGATCGCTCGGCACTAGTCAGCCCAAGAACTTTGCCATCTATGACCTCAAAGCCCAGTCCGTCCTAGAAACAGCTGGTGTATATGGTACGTTGCTGATACCTTCGCGATGCTTTAGTCTAAAATGTATTTCCTTTCCAGGTGCCAATGGTGTGCCTGGCACAGTCAATGCGATCCGGCCTCAGCCCGACGGCCAGGCAGTGTATGTGGGCGGTGACTTTGAGAACGCAGGCTCATTGAGCTGTGCGGCGATATGCAAGCTCGATACCACCACGCGCCAATGGAACCAGCTGTCTTCTGGCACAGGTGTCAGTGGCCAAGTGGCCGACTTGGTTGTGACCAACGACCAAGTTATTGTGGTTGGCAACCTGACCGTCAATAATGCACAAACACATGTAGCCCGCATGCAGACGAGCGACACCACTTGGAATGTCATGTCCGATGGTAGCTCAGCAACGGCTGTATTGGACGGTCCCAACAATCAGGCCATCCTTGCGGGCGACAATGGCACGCTGGGTACCTGGGACGGCCAAAAATTTACGTCTCTTAACAGCCAACTCGGTTCAGACAGCACGATCCGGCAGATGCTCTTCATGCCCATCACGTCCTCGCCAAGCGACGCACGCTACCCACCCGACTCAGAGAGTATGCTCCTCGCTGTCGGACATCTGCGCTTACCCGACAACCGCAATGCAAGCGCGGCGCTTTTCGATGGCTCGACTTGGTACCCGTACGTCTTGTCAAGTCAAAAAGACGGTACATCGGGCCAGTTGCAGCAGGTCTTTCATGAAGCTAACTGCTGTACAGCCAGCACAATCATCCGTAAGTTCTAAGGAACACCCAAAAAAAAAAAAAAAAAAAAAAAAAAAAAAAAAAAAAAAAAAAAAAAAAGGAAAATAGAGGAACTGACGTAAAGCATAGATCACCTCCCTGTTCCTGCCGTGATTCTGATTTCAATCGCTATCTCGCTTGGTATCATCTTTTTACTCGTCGGCGCAGGTCTAATGGCACTCTTTTGGAAACGGCGTAACGGTCCGCCCGATTCGCCTGAACCCATGCCACCGTACATGTCTGAACGCGGTGGACTCGCTTCGATGCTGGATACTGCCCAAGCAGGCACCATGGGTGCGGGTGCAGCAGCTGCCATTGCTGGCGCGTCCACGCCTTCGTCTTCTGCACCACAACCCTCTTACGCGGTCGCTGATCCCAGTGGCGCCGCTAGTGCTGCTGGTGCTGGTGCCGGTGCCAGTGCTGCCGATGCCGCGGCTGCTGTAGGTGCAGGCACAGGCTTTGCTGCGCTGTTGGCTGCGGCCGCCGCAGCGAGACGTGACGAGCCGGTCAGTGAAGATAACCCGCGACTCTTCCATGCCAAATATCCATTCGAAGCCAAGGAGCACGGTGAGCTTGATCTCCAAGCCGGCGATCCTGTCGTCGTCACCGACATCACCGACAACGTGTGGTGGATGGGCTACAAGAATGACGGTGAAGGCAACCCTGTCTCGGGTCTGTTCCCAAGCAATTATGTGGCAGAGTCAGAACCACGATGATGATAATGATGATCCGTACTATATACCCTTTTTCACACAAACACACACACACACACACACACACACACACTTTCCAATGTTTAGACGCCATACTTTTTTATTAATAGTGTGCAAGTTGTAAAAACAAAACGTCCCTCACATTTTTCTAATGAAAACGCTCGTTCTCCTTGGCCCTTGACACCAAAAGTTTCCCATTTTCAAATTTGGTCTGAATTCTAACAGATCTGCTGGTACCTGCATTTACGATCTTGATCGCCAAACATTACCGCGCCTGAATGAGCAAGCTGCATGTGATCACATGGGTTTCTTTTGATGCATAACCCTGCAAGGTTGCGTGACTATGCTTCTCTCAACCTTTATACTTTATATTAGCTCTATTTATCGTTGGTATTTACCTCCAAATGCGATTGTTCTGAGGATAAATGAGATTCTATAAGCACATACGCACGCGCACGCGTGATTATCTTTCTGGAATTACATCTCCTGGTTGTAAGGAGAAGGTACGGAACGTAAGCTACCATCCAGGAAGTAGGTTTACAAGAAAAGAAAAAAAAAACGAAAAAAGAACAAAGTGCTCCACTGGAACAAGCTTCCTGTCGGACCTTTAGTGTGCAAGTGAGACAAAAAGAAAAGCAGGATGCTCGTGTCGCCTGAGTCCCAGGAAATCTTTTTATACAATAGAGCCAGACTTGATTTGAATTTGTGCAGGTCTTTCTACCATGTTGTACCTGACAGACGATCTAGGGCTGCTACCCTTCTTCTTACCATTAGGTATCATTGGTTTCTATCGTTACCTATGGTACTTCATCAAGCTCGCTGCCTGGCTGGTCTACCGACCGCATCAACCCAAAGCCAATCCGACATACCGCTCCGAGCAGGACGTGACGATCATTGTTCCCACCATCGACGCCGGTGACGAGTTCAAGATCGCCGCACGCAGCTGGTTGGCATGCAAGCCCAAGGAGATCATAATCATCACCGAAACCAACATGCTTGGCCCACTACAGCAGCTTGCGGACGAAGTAGACCCACAAAGGATCCGAGTCTTGACAGTGCCCAAAGCCAACAAGCGTCTGCAGATGGTAACGGGAGTCAACGCCACTACAACTGAAATTCTTGTGTTTGCCGACGACGATGCTATCTGGAAGCCGACGATGCTGGACTATATTCTTGCGTGCTTCGAGGATCTCAAAATGGGTGGCGTCGGCACAAGTCAAAAGGTGCACGCAGTCGATCCGAACGGCCATCAAACAGTGTGGGAGATTCTCGCCGGATACCGCTTGACAAGTCGCAATATTGAAATTGCGGCCTCCACACACATTGACGGTGGTATCTGCTGCTTATCAGGCCGCACAGCAGCCTATCGTACCCTCATCCTCAAAGACCCCGCCTTCCAGTACTGTTTTACGAATGATCTATGGCGCGGAAAATACCCGCTCAACTCAGGTGACGACAAGTTTCTGACACGCTGGATGGTATCGCACGGCTGGAATACCTATGCGCAGATCTGCAAAGAAGCCGAGCTCGATTCCACCTTCAAAAACAACTGGCGGTTTCTCAAGCAAGTGTTGCGATGGACGCGCAACACCTGGCGATCTGATTTCCGGTCGCTTTTTACCGAGCGTTACATTTGGCGTCGCCATCCTTATGTCGCGTTCACGATGGTCGATAAGATTTTTAACCCAATTACACTGCTCGCAGGGCCGGTCTTGGTCACCGTGTTTGGTGTGCAACAAACCATGTACAGTGGTCCAACCAACGACGGCCTTCCAGGCTGGAATATTGCCGTCTCGTATATTTGCTGGCTTCTCGTAACTCGTTTTGTCAAGCTATTTCCTCATTTTTTGAAGCGACCCCTGGATATCTGGGCTTTGCCTGCGTGGCTCATGTTCAACTACTATTTTGCCATTATGAAAATTTATGCTTTATTCACGCTCCACGAGGTGAGTTTTTCTGTGAACTTAGGTGCTAGCGCTCACTGTGCCTTTAGGTTGGCTGGGGCACGCGGGCCGGCATTGGTGGCGAGCTGGCAGCTGACATTGGCAAAGACGAAAATAAGGAGATGGATCCCGTCAAGATAGAACTGTCGGATTTCGGTCAAGTCGACCAAATCACTCACGACAGTCTACCTCACAGGGCGCAGCCGTATCCCCCTATGATGGAGCGCAATCATTCTACACGGCAGGACATGCGCTCACCTCCTGCGACTTTTAATCCCCGGAATAACAGTGGAGTGCGCAAACTGTAGTCATAAGGTTGCTTTCCAGCTTCCTAACGACACATACCCTTCCATCTAGTCCATATGATGGAGTTTGAAACCAAAATGAGCTACTTGTATGATAAAAATATCTTATTTACATTATTTTCGAAAATGAACCCTAAAGAAGCTCGAGAAGAGTATACGTTACACCAACGGCTCGTCGATCCAGTGGCACTGACTCTGCCAGAATTCGTGAGAGACTCTTTTTCCAAGCCGTTCAACAGTTTGTCTATCTTGGGCTATCTGATCAAAGGACTTGACCACTCACTAACTATGCAATACGGAATAAGTACATATGAGATGATAACGCACGAAGAAGTCCGCTGGCCTGTGCAGCCAAGTAAAATAACGCATACGGCTAATATCATCAGCTTCGTATGTATCATGATTGACGCGAAGGAATAGACGAGTCACAATATCAATGTTTGACATCACGTAAGGATGTGAAGTTGTTTCTGCATTCAAGTCAGTGGTCATATGTATAGGTGGTGTTGTGAAAATCTGCTTTAAATAACGCAGCTATATCGAAGGATATACAGTAGTTGGAAGAGTTTATTCGTCGAAGACTACAGTATAGATTACATGTGTGACACCGTATACCTTCTCTGCATTTAGCATCAATAAAGTCGAATGGACCATGTCTCTCAGTCGTTCTGCTTACATAACGCGCTTTTTGCTTTGTGGATGACGCCTGCACAATTTTTCTTCTGGAAAGATTATCATATCACGCGCTTGTTGACACTTGATTACTCTATATACCTATGTAGATGTACACATGTGGCTAATATCTGACCAGTTCTCGATCCGAACATACGGAAAGTCTATACTTGGACCTCGCAACAAGGATGCGGACAGCGAGGTACTGATATCGAAACGACTCACCGAGGAAGAGTGTAATGGTATCTGTCAATATACAACACATAGAAATACGTACATCTAATGTTGACTATCTGCAGACATTGCAATGTATAAATGTTTAGGTCAGTTGCTGTGGATCTCAAAAACAGGCTTTACGAATAATCATGTTTCTGATGCTTTCGATTACATTAGTTTTAAAACCTCGGAACCACATTCCCTCGACTGGTGAACGAGATTTCGGATGCCACAGTGCGCTGTTTTTGTGGAAGTGGGTATGCAAAGGTATCACTACGTTCGACATGTTTGTACTCGAATGCAAACTTATAATCGGCTGCGCGCCTAGTATTTAGAGGTCTGATACACCGAAAGCTGGTAGTTCATCCTCTGTTCGTTTGTGTTTCTGCGCGGTTTATCGTCTTGAGATATGATTAATCACTCTTTTTTTTCCGCATGCTACCCGACCCGTTTCAAACCAGTTCTGATGACTTGAGCTGCTGGTGTCCTTTTCTTTTCTACGCCTCTCTTTCCAACTTATCTTGCTTTTCCTTTTCCTCTATCAGATCTACGCCAAATGGGAAGAGTAAAGTCGACCCGCCCAAAGTCCAGACGAGGCTCCCTCTTTTGCTCACCCAACGACTCAGTGGCGGGCAGCAGCAACCAAGCGTGTGGGACAGACAACAATCTGAACCCGGACGACAGTCGCGCCTTAGCACCACCCAGAAAGTCGACGAGGCTCATGCCACAACATACCTCTCACGAGAGCATGTCTGTGTCATATCATCAGCACGCACAGCAGCAACAACTGACCATCCCTGTCAGAGTGCCACCTACTCTTGAGGTTCAGGAGCCGCGGCCCATGCTGACACTTCCTCCCACGCTGACATCAGTGCCCAGATCGAGACAACTCGTCGCGCCACGAAGTCAAACCCGCGGTCGAGGACGCACACGCATGGTGGCGGCTGAAAATGAGACGGGACAGATGGTAACTCGATGGTAAGTCAAAGTCGCAAGTAGAGCTAATAAAAAAGGTCTCACTTTCCACCGTAAGGGTGCGGGAGAACTACCATTACGAGACCGACCACAACGTACCACGGAACGGTATGTACGAGCACTACCGCTCGTGGTGTGAAAGCTATAACATTCAGCCTGTGAACTCGGCGACCTTTGGCAAGCTCATACGCCACGTTTTCCCCGACATCACCACACGGCGCTTGGGCACACGCGGTCAAAGCAAATATCATTACTGCGGAATCCGGCGCCTCAATCAGCAGCCTTTGGCAATTGAAGAAGGCCCATCGGGTACTTCTGTCGCTCACTCTGGTGCACAGCGCCAGCTGCAAAGACCACAGGCGCACCGTCCGATGCTTTATGCTTCATCGTAAGCTTCGTTCTCTCTTTCTGTTTGTTCTGGGTCGATAGCTCACCATACTAACAATCGCATAATAGGCAATTTCCAAGCCCGTATTCATCTGAACGAATGCGTCCCAGTTATCAACAAGTGACGGTCACTCCACCCAATGTCTCGGCGCTGGATCATCGCTCATACTATGACACCTACGCGCACTCACTTGGGATGGTATTGCCACAGTCGCAGCGACCCCTTGACTACCAAGGTATCACATTGGACATAATCCATTTCAAGTGCTATACCTGAAGTTATACTTTACTAATACTTCCTATAGCTGTCGTCACGCCCCACCCGTCCACGAGCGACCGAGTGTTCACATTTGAAACGCCTATGACCTTGGATGGCAGGCTTCTGCAAGAGTATGAAAGACACCTACTCCGCTTGCTTGACGATCTCAGAGTGGCATGTCAAGACCACTGTGGTGAAGTATTGTCCCTTTTGAAGCACCACAACGTTACCTCGGTAGGTATATGGTATTAATATGCTACCCGGAGAGCTTATAGACTACATGACCATAGATCTATCAATGTATATCGACCTTTTACGGTGAAAGTCTGCGACCCGAAATACGGCGCAGCATGATTGCCCGTTACCCTGAGGTGATAGACTGCTTGTGGCGGTGGGATTGTGCTCTCTATGATGTGAGTAAACGAGAAAAATAGACAATGGAAGAAAGTTCTATTAAGCCTGACCATGACTTATTTAGGCGATACTCGAGTATGTTTCGACCTGCAAACCGTCAGCCACTTTTGCCGACGATCTTAGCAGCCTCGCGACTCATTTGGAGCGTTATATTGGAAGTTCACTTCATGATTACCCTCAGCAACTTGTTTCTGTAAAGACAGATGGTCAGTTAAAAACTTCACGCTCTACTGAGGCATTTTCATTACTAACGTTCACAACCATAAAACGATCACTGCACAGCTGCTCGCATTTTCTCGGTTAAGCTACGGCGTGAGCTAAATCTGAGCCGTCTCACTGTTATCGTGGATTCTTATCTGCAAGACGCACATATGTTGGCGAAAATGGAGAATGAATGGAAACAAGCCAATTTGCAAGACGTGACAGATCAAGCGCTCTGGGTCGCTTCATGCCCAATGGTCGCCGTCCATTCCCATCGTGAGTCTTTGCATGTTAGAACCATATGAAAGCATTGACAGCTTGTAATAGTTTATCAAGACGTTCTGCAGCTTCTAAGAATACCCGGAGGTGTTAACCAATGGAAAACCTGGATCGAAGGCATTGCTAGAGTCCATATTGACTTTAATAGCGTACGTATTGTGTGTCCTAAACGACGGCTCAAAACTCGTTGCTGAACTACACTTATAGCACTCTACAAATGCGCGCGGCGTCTTCCGCAACACACAAAGGCTAATGCTTCAGTGGAAGTACTATACGTCTCTTGTTCTCGATGCGCTTGCGTCATCCATGGCCGAGAACCTGGGTAAGTCCAGGGACCTGTGATGCTGCTATAGTCTAACGCCATGCTCATATCATATGCAGAAGCTTTCCGCAATCTGATCCGCTTCACTGACCTTTACATGCAATGGGTCCTCGAGCAGAAGCTCGCAAAGGTCTCACTCGCAGAGCAAAGCCATGGTGAAAGACGCGAGGCCTCAGCGGCAGGGCCTGATCCCGGTGTAGCCCACGGCAAAACCGTCTCCGCTCTTGAAACCCCACCAGACTCGTCAGGCAATCGCTTCTATGACTTGGATTAGGTGACAAGCAACAACAGCACAGATAGCAGTACAGACACAGCGAATCACAGAATATCAACTGCACAGAGTTAATCGAAAACCAAAAAAAAAAAAATTTGCAGTTTTATATTAATATCCCTACAACAGAATAAATCAGTTTTCTTGTTACAACTCACGTCTGCCTCTGCTATTTTATTACTATCTACATTTTCAGCAAACAGAACCCCTCATACTAGGTGAAGGTGCACAGCGTCATCGCACAAAAATATTACTGTAGTTGGGCAATGGGTTGTCAGAGGTTATGCAGCGCAGGTAAATTTGAGTTAAGTTTCAATGTAAAGGATGCAAAAACCTCATGTCCATGCATTTGTTCACCACTAGTTTAGCATAAGCTACTTAGAATTTATTTTCCTTAATTGTTTATAAAGATTGTTCTATCAGGGCGTGTTGTCAAAGGTGGCATTATTCATGCCAAGCAATGTATATGATGCTTGCATCCAAGAGGATTGCCGAGAGATATTATTAGATACGAACTTTCGAAAAGAAAAGCAAGAACGACATGAGTGGTCAGTGTTCTGGGGCTCAATGTTAGGTCTCGTATGTTAGTGAGAGGCCCACGTTTCCCAGTAACGAGTCAGAACGCAAATATCCTTCCGTCTTGTCGTTTGGCCTGACCACATTCTGGAGGAACTCTGTTTCTTTTGTTTCATTGTTCAGGTATCGAAAGCTTCTCGATCTTCAATCACCGCCTGCATCGTCGACTGTGCTCGAACTGTCTGCTCTGTCTGCTCATACCAGAGGCAATCCACCTCATTTTTATCATTAAAACCTCTGGTTGACCTGTTGGACGTACGCGTGCCTAGACGGGGGTGTATATATATCTGTCATGTACTCGTTCTGTTCATACAGGTGAGATCTAGCGGCGCGTGGTAGAAAAGCAGTAGGATATCACCATCCTTATAATGCAACCTTCCATGTAAGCCCGCTATACAAGGCGATGTATTGTAAACACGACTGCATTGTTTCCACAAAGTCAGAATCGCCAGCATTTGGAACTCTACATAACTGGGGAATTTTCTCGGAATAGAGCCCTTCAGTAACAGAACAATTACAAATGAAATGATAAATCATCTAGGCATATGTTGTCTGTATAGTTTGTCTTCTTAATCAGACTGATGGTGCTCAATCGATGTGTACTGTATCTTACCCAGAAGAGCATGGTCCTGTGACACAAAAGGACTGCAAAAACTGGAAAAAATTTAAAATGAAAACAAAAAAATGGCGGCAACGTTGAAACCATCAGCGTCCTTCGATATCACATATGAGTAATCTACCTCGACTTGTAACAACAAATTACACGTACCTATGTCGACAATGCCTGTATTAACAAATCAACTGCTTGGTCATGCTAGCAGTTGTTTGCTACACACAGCGAGCCAATCGTAGTAAAATAGCCTACTTTTACTTCCTTGGTCTTGTCTTGTCAGAGCCAAAAAAGAAGAAGAAAAAAAAAAAAAGCAAACGGAGACAGGGGCTTTGCAGGGCTACAGTAGGAGTATGTCTATCCTGACCTGTCATTCTATGATAATGACTGATTTTGCTTGCAGAAAGAAATGACAAGACCAAAACGCCAAAAGTAAGGATGTGCAGCTTTGTTTATATACAACCGAATGCTGTGTGCGTAATGGGACGCATTGAATGACTATGCGCATAGAGACGAGTCCACGTTAAGGGGGCTATGCGGGGTCCAGGTACGATGTAAGAGCAAAAAGAAATTCGAAGAGCAAAAGAACAGGCAAGACAACTGAAAGGAGAGAAGAGATACTCAAATTGATTGTAGTAGAGTGAAGAATGAAAAGAGATGGTCCAAGCGCTGTAAGAAACGGGAATAGTAAAATGGGGGTGGAAGGGAGCACGGACACATGGTCTGGGTGACACGACTCTACGTTTTGAGGTAGCATGTATTAGATTAGGATGGTGCGATAAGACGCATGACATGGTGTGAAACATGTATTTATAACTAGGTATTTGTTGACAGCACTACCTTTATGAGTAACGTAGAGGAGACCGAAAAACACAGACACAGACATAGACACAGGTACAGATATGAGCACGGACACAGGCACGAACACAGGCACAGGCACAGGCAGAGGGTGCGAGTGAGTGTGTGTGAGAACGAGAGAGTAAGGCAAGAGGATAGTGTTCGAGCTCTCATATGTGCAGTCACGACTTTAATTGTAATAATAATAGAAGTCTTTCCAGCGCCATTTGAGCTGTTGCCCTTTTGACTTTTTGGTGCCGACCCAACCTACGCTTTGCCCCCCCCTTCTTCCATCCTTCCTCTCCGTCCATCCATCACAAATGGAGCTTCTTCACTCCAAAATTGCAAAACTTAATGCCCTCTGTGCCTCCATGGAAATGCCCATCGAGCCTCCCATGCTCAAGGTATAGCCCAGTATCCATATAAATTCTTCCTCTTCCGGTTTATTCTTTATTTCCTTTGCTCATACCCAATAGCACGTTTTGTATGAAATGGACCGACTCCTAGCCCACGAAGAATTTGAACGCCGGATATTGACCGCTGATATCGAAGACGTTTTGGTACGAGTGCTCTAATAATCCCACTCTACTCCAGCATGGACCGTTTAGCTAAGACAAGTCTTATATGATGAATACAGAACAGTATCGAACGGGCATGTCGAATCCTGGGCGTGGCGATGGCCAACATGTTTGGTTCTGGTCTCTTTCCGGGAGGCGAGGAATACAACGATCTGGCCAACTGCCCGCCCGTACCCACCTTCTCTCGCCTGAAAGCCCTCAGGTCCTTGGACTCTCGACTGCTGAATGTATGCATCATGACAAGAATACTGATAATAAGAATCATGCCGCAGGAATGCTTACATACAGTTCAATATTTGAATGGATGAATATGGCAGGAGGTACGCGAACGACGCAAGCTGGTCAAGAAGTGGCTCTCGCAGATCAAATGGCTGGCGGCCGAACTCGGCCAACCTTACTGTTTCCGCCATTACAAGGTAGACGTGCAGCAATATTTATATTCGTAGAGCGTATCGCGTGTTGCTCACATTTTACACTTGCATGTTCTGTACAGGAATACGACTCGGACCTATGTTGGGGCACCGTTCAAGACATTAGCTGCGCCTTGCGGGATCTGCGCCAGACGCACGTAAGTCGGCAGCTCATTTGATGTCAAGTACAAAAACGAACGTTGCACTCTTTTAGACTTGCCGTCAAGCTGCATTTGAGTTGGCCGCTCGCGCCATTCACTATTTCTGGACCGTCCTCGACGTACAACCCGACACTTCCCAACCGCTGCAGCTCGAGCTGGCTCGACTGTGCGATGACCTGCCGCCCGCATCGACACACATTGATGCCAAGCCTTCGAAACACCTGTCGAGCAAGCACACCTTTATCTATTATCGTCCGGGCTTGCCAGAGCCCCTACGACTCACCCACGAGAACGTCACAGCGCTTCACGACTTGGCGGCCGAACTTGAAAAAGACTATGACACCCGCACCGCTCGCTACCGACGTTATGTCGCCAGCATTGAAAATCTTTGGGAGAACACAAAGGTGCCACCCTCCCACCGCTGTACTATTCATGCATCCTTACGTCACGCCAATCTGGAAAAGGTAGGAGCGTCTAATAGACCTCTTTCTAGCTTTTACTGATGTCAGTTGCAGCTGGAACACGAGTTTGATAAAGCCAAGGTTATCGTGAGCAGGATGACGGACGAATACATTGATAAGGTAAGACCACCGGTTAGCGGCCACTGAGTACTTACCCGTCGACCTACGCAGTCGCGCGAGAAATTAGAGCACCTCTGGGACGCGGCTCTCTTGACACAAGAGGAACGTGCTGATTTTATGGCGAGACTCCATGACAAAGCAGACACGATGGATGAAGTGGAACGCATGGTGACTGAGCATATGGAATTCTTGAAGCGCATGCAGCCGTACAGCAAAAAAGTTTCACGGCTCATGAACAAGCGGAAGGAACTGATCCAAAAGATGATTGATTTTGAAAAGACAGCGTCCGACCCGAACCGTCTTAAGGGTTCGAGTTTCCGTCTGAACGAAGAAGAGCGTTGGCGCAAGACGTGCTTCCCGACTCTGCTCTCGCTGGACGATGCTCTTTGGGATGCCGTAGTTGAATTTGAGCGTGCCCTGGGCCGTTACTTCTTCCATGACGGCAAGCGCTACCTGGACGTCTTGCGCGACGAGATCGCCGACCGGGCTGCAAACCAGACCTTTTTTGGTTTCCTCGACCAAGCCAAGGAAGGCCGTCCTACCACCAAGAGCCGGCCCGCCTCCTACGCGGGCAAGAGCCGCACTAGTGAAGCTTCACCGATGCCCATCACATCGACTTCGACCTCTTCCGTGCGTCCTCTGCCTCCCAATCGAGCCAAGACGGCCTTTGACGGAACACCTTCACCATCAACGTCTGCTTCGCATCTCCGTGTCCGTCGATCAGCTGAGGGCCTCGCGTCGAATTTGTCCATCCAGACGCCCTCGCCCACCACGTCGCGCGATCGACTGAAGCCCAAGGTCGCGTCGCCCACTGCAACCGGTACACGACGGACGGGTAGCGTGTCTCCTGATGTGCGCCTACGCACGGCCATGCGTCAGACCAAGAGCGAGCTGACCACGATCCCATCCAGCACGCGCGCGGGCCGTGTCTCGCCCCTGCCGGCGTCACGGCGTACATCGCTGCAGAGCTCGGGTGGCAATACATCGCCTGAGACCTACATGCAGTCGCCCACGCCACTGGCGAAATCGGATCGTCGGGGGAGCACGCCTTCCGCGCTGGATGATCTCACGAAGGAGCCGTCACCGACGGGCAGCGTGTCGAGCAACAGCAGCGGCAGCGGCAGCAACAACAGTCGAAGCCCTATAGTAGCAGAAGCAAAGACGCCTCTTCCCAGTGGTGAAGAAGAGCAGCGTGCCGGCCTCGCGTCTATTGGGAACAACGACACCACGTTACCCACACACAAAAAGTCAGCGATACCAACCCCTTCCCGAAGCTTTAGCAAGGCAGTGCACGTCTTTGACGACCCGTCCAAGATGCCACCCACTCCACCGGATGATCGGAGGGAGCAATATATCACCAAGAAGACCAGCCGGATACCCGTCAAGCTGCCCGAGACCCTGCGCCAATCGTCGAGCGAGAACGCCTGGGGTCAGTCCAAGCTGGCTGCCAAGGCACATGAAAAGGGCAAGTCTCTTTCTACCACCACCACCTTTGACACCACCCATGTCGATTCTAGCTCCTAAGCACTGTACAAACGCCCTTGCCTTTTCTTCTCTTTCTTTCTTTTTCTTTTTCTTTTTCTTTTCTTTTCTTTTTTTTTACCATCGCCTTCCTTGTAATATACGCAAACAAAATTGTTACTTTTTACTTTTTATTCCATATCAAAGATAGAATCCAAAATCCAAATTTGCCCACTTTCTGCGACACTTCTTTCAGGAATTGTGAACTCAGCCATGGACGTGATCAAAGCTGTCCATCATTATGTCGACAAAATGATGCAGGATGTGCCCGGCATGAAGGCTCTTTTGCTTGACACTGAGACGGTACATACTCCTTCTCCACACGTTGACGCGAATAGGCCGCTAAGTGTTTTGTAGACGCCGGTTGTGTCCCTTGTGACCACTCAGTCATCGCTGCTGACCAAGGAGTGCTACCTCATTGACCGGATAGACAACAGAAATCGTGACAAAATGAAGCACCTCAAGTGTCTTTGTTTCCTTCGACCGACCCCCGAAACCATTCGCTACCTCATTGATGAATTGCGCGATCCTGCATATGGCGACTACTATTTATGCACGTGCCTGGACCATCAAAATACACTTGCGATGTTCTCTATCTTACATGCCGTTTACTTGTAGACTTTAGCAACACGCTGCCCAAAGCAGACCTGGAACGCCTCGCAGAAGTGGATGAACACGAAGTGGTGCGAGAAGTGCAAGAGTATTTTGGCGACTATCTGGCCATCAACCCCGACTTGTTTTCACTTGGCATGAAAGACCTCCTCATCGACTCGTCTGCGTACGAACAAGCCATCCATGGCCTCTCGTCTGTCCTCCTCAGTCTCAAAAAGAAGCCCGCCATCCGCTATGCAGCAGGCAGTACGGTCGCGAAACGTTTAGCCTATGAACTCCAGGTATGTCAGTCGCGATGCCTCGTGACAAGGTAGCACTCACCTGTCTTGTAAAGCAAAACATCCAAAGAGAGGGCCAGCTCTTTGACTTTCGGCGCCCTGACACGCCTCCAGTGCTGCTCATCCTCGACCGCCGCAACGATCCCGTGACACCTCTCTTGACACAGTGGACCTATCAGGCCATGGTCCACGAGCTCATCGGTATCCATCATGGCCGTGTCGATCTGTCGCATGTCCCTGATGTGCGCAACGAGCTCAAGGAGATCGTCCTTTCCCCAGACCAAGATCCCTTCTTCAAGAAATCCATGTATCTCAACCTCGGTGATCTCGGCGCTACCATCAAGCAATACGTGGACGAATATCAGTCAAAGACAAAGTCCAACATGAACATCGAGTCCATCGCAGACATGAAACGCTTTGTCGAGGAATACCCTGAATTCCGCAAGCTGTCCGGCAATGTGTCCAAGCACGTCGCACTGGTGAGCGAACTCAGTCGACGTGTATCGAGCGAGCACCTCCTCGAAATCAGTGAGCAAGAGCAAGGCCTGGCCTGCAACGAGAACCATAATAGCGATCTCAAAAATGTCCAGACGATGATCGAAAACCCTCAAATTTCAGAAGATGCCAAAGTACGCCTCGTGCTTCTCTATGCACTCCGTTATGAGCGCATGCCCAACAATGCCATCAAGTCTCTGATAAGCCTCCTCGATCGCGTCGGTGTCCCTGAGAAAAAGAGCGCGGTAAGAATTGCGAAAAAAAGAATGGAAAGGGTGTGTAATGACAGGCATGACAGCTTGTGCCAGCGATTCTGGCTTATGCGGGCGCGCAACAGCGCCAAGGCGATCTCTTCTCCAACCAGACTTTCTTGTCACGTGGTCGTAATGCGCTCAAGGGCTTGAAGGGCGTCGAAAATGTTTATACCCAGCACACGCCTCTCCTAGCCGAGACACTCGATTTGCTCATCAAGGCACGGCTCAAGGACACTTCCTACCCATTCGTTGAAGGAGGTCAATACCAGCGCGAGAGGTATGAGAGACAGGCTGATATAATTTACGTTCGCTTACGTTTTCATTTTCTATTTGTTGTATTACATTTAGGCCGCAAGATATCATCGTCTTTATGGTCGGTGGCACGACTTTTGAAGAGGCGCGGTACATTGCTCAACTGAATGCCACCGTGCCTGGTGCGCGCATTGTTCTGGGCGGTACCTGCATCCACAACTCCACAAGGTGAGAAGCGTGTACTGCGCTTGTAAACCATTGAGCTAACGGAATTTTTTATATTTAGTTTTATGCAACAACTGGAAGAAACTGACCTCGCCTTTGCTCGCCAGAGTCGCGCTTAATCACACTGTACAATATAAGTAACCTTTCTAATAAAGTCTTCATATTTCTTCACGTATATATCGACGGGTCAATCTCCGTGTCGACTGGTCTGCGGACACGACTCACGAGTGTGTATCTCGGGGCGGTACCTCTTTCCGGATTTGAGGAATTTCGGAATGGGAGTAACACACGGATCCAAGAGCTTTTTGGTGGAACATGCATTTGCGATACCACATGCCTCTGCTTAGCCCCTTCGTTCTCTGCTCGAGCGGCAGACGAGCTAATTCACTTTTTTCCTCACTAACGGAGCCGAATATGATCCACCATATTATGATCTCAGCAGCCGACGCATAATTCCCATTCTCGCCTTCGCCAAGAATCCATCCTTTCCTGGACCTTGTGACACTGCGTAGTATGTAGTGCAATGGTCCACCACGTCGTACACGCTTAAAGCTCCGGACGCGCTTTTATACACAGTTTTATGTCTTACGTTTATTGTGCATGAGATACATTATATGAGTCTATCGTTGTATAGTATTATATAATTCAGGTACATGAAATGGGAGTTCAGAAGGATACATCGATAAAGGAGACATGGAGTGATTACATAAATGTTTTGGCCACAGGCACCGCATATACCTTGTTGCGCATAGTGTTCTCGTTGAAGGGGTTCGTTCACATTATATTGCATTCATCGCCAGGCAAAGGTTTTCCAACCCCAACAGGGTGGCGTGGGGCCCACCAATTAGGGTTTCCTTGAAGATTTGGTGGTTGTCCAGGTGGTGGTGGCGGTGGTCCAGGTGGTGGTCCAGGTGGTGGCGGTTTTGGCCCAGGAGGAGGGGATGGACTCATGTAGACATTGACGACGTTATGGGGTGTAGCGAATTCCGCAGGTGGCATCCCTGCGTCGTGTGTATTTCCGGTCATAGCTGTTAGGAAGAAGTGTAAGGATAGAATAGAGAAATATGAGCATCCAAGGGATCTTTATATAGCCGACAGCTGGAAATGGAGACTCTCACCGGAGCGTCATAGACGCAGCCACCCATGCCCCCCCCCTCTTTTTCTTTCTTTCTTTTTTTTTTTTTTTGGCTGTCTGTGGCCATGATGGCGTGTGACATGCAGAGGACCGATTCTTGGAAGACATTGTCAACCTTGGTCATGGTAACCAATAACCGCCGAGAGAGTGTCCACTGCGGCGTGTCAGCTCGTTACCTAGTGATGCACGGAGTGCGACACACATGACCTTTTGCTCTTTCTTGCTGTGTCCGCTTCTGCGGCGCACAGACAACAGTCGTTCTCCGTTCGGGCTAATACCAATTCTGTAGAGCTAGATATCGTCATGCGCAGCAATAAGCAGTTTAAGAGTTTATGAGCGCCGTGCCGCCGCCGCCGCCGCCGCCGCCGTTGCCGCGAGAAAAAAAAAATAGAAGGCAGAAATAGCGGCGCGCGTGTGACATCGCTAGTTCTCTTCCGAGCGTATGTAGCTTACGATCATTTTTTCAGAAGGACGCATGATAGGGTCGTATGTATGTATCGATGACACTCGCATATGGCGGTTGAGGATACGAATCATGACATACCTACTCACACGGTACACAGGTTGTCATTGGGAAGCGATCGTAATTTCCCTCCAAAAAGTAAACTCTATTTAATGTAAATTAGCATTACTTCGAAAATGGAAACCTATCCAGACCATTGGATTGAGACTTCACTTTTGTACGCACCAGCTGATACACCCAGGAACAATTTAATACCTGCGCACAGTGTCATACCGGACAAGCCGCGTCACCATGGTAACCATCGAAGTATAAGATAAGAAAGCTCCAAGATAAATATATGTTCCGTGACATGTACGGATGAAGCCGCTCTTTCTGTTTGCTTACCCCACAAGTTTGGTGATTATGCAGCCGCGCGCAGATATGCATGTGCGCTACTCCAACCTGAGCACGGCTGCTCCCTTATCTATCTCATGCACATGATGCAGTAGCCTAGCATGAGCATTAGATAACGAATACTTCTTCTCTTCATTTTACGACATGCAATCTTATGCGTGTAGTTTTCATTGTGATCTTCACTCCATTTGTTGGCATCACTGTGCGCACGTCTCATATGGTCCTTGAAAGCGCGGATATACCTTATGTAGGCCAGGCTAGCTTCCTTTTTTACCATGAACAAGTGCGGTAAAGTATGACATAAGTATGCTCGAGGTTCATATTCTCTTGCCTACCAACTATGCACAATAGAGTCTACATATGACTGAAGTCTCTACAGGAAATGACTGGCATCGGAGGTGGATTACACTCAGACTTATGGCAATCTCTTAGAAAGGATGGGTCGCAGATTAAAGCATCGGGTACACCATTTTGGATGCGGACCATGGGCATGCTATAATGGACGAAAAATTTGGGAAAGGGTGAGCAGTGGATATTCCGATGTCGGAATCAGATCAAATCTGTCGTCCTTTTATTAAAAACATTATGCGGAATGATGTCCACCGTTGTGCATGGAGGGATACGGTACAAGGTACGAATATGGATAATCGGTGGCTAAATCACTGAACTTCCTCGTCACAATGTCTACCGTGATACCTTCTGATCCAACTTCTATCAACATGGCTTCAGCTCACGCTGCAGGCTATAAGAGACCACCACGGGCCAAGAACTTTGTCAAAATCATGTAGAGCTATGGTATCTCATATCCTGTATCCTAGTGGACCATGACTCTTTCGCTGTATGTACCCCGTGGTCAACATTGTACTCTGCTGGGCTGAGCAGACTGGTCTGTGTATTGACAGAACTCCGTGCTTGGTTCAGCTCGGCTGTAACAGAAACAAGCACCCAAGCATTAATGGTAACTAGCTGGCATACGGCTTGCATGGTACTGGATGCACCATAAATTGTACATAGTTCTTTTGTAGACGCTTATCAAGACTTACCTTGAGTTGAAGCACGCGCTTAAAACGTGAACTTCGGACCGGTCACGACTATACCTGGCCAACTGTTCGCGTCTTCACACCTTGGTCGGTCACGCAATCATGCCTTGCTCAAGAGCCTCACAGGGATGATCCCGGCGTGATTCGTCTGGACAGGCTGCGACGCGCGTTTATTCAGGTTGATGCCTGTTCGAACGGTCCGAGGCACGTAGTCACTGCTCCACAAAAGGCTCTGATAGCTACTTTCAAAGGAGACAAAGTCGAACATTGCTGACTAGTAAGCGCGATTGGGTGACAGTTTCGTCATTCAGTTTTTTCTTCGTCCGTTGCTGCGGGCGATGTATTGTTTGCTGTCCATAAAGAGTTCAAAAGCCGAAATAGAGACCAAGCGCGTATATAAAGGCCCCGCAAATTCACGCATCTGCTCATTTTCCTTCGGTTCTCTATCCCGACCTTTTTTTCTCTGTCTTTCAATACGAGATGCTTCCCGAACCATTTGAAAAGCCCGCCGATATCGATCAGTGGAAGCAGAAGCTTATCGGCAAAACACTTGTCGACACCGAGGAAGCAGCTGCTCAGGCCTCCACCTCAGAGGTATTGTTGATTATATAACCAGGATCTTGTCACTCGCTCACTGTCTATGTTCCTCGCAGGTTTTCCCCATCAGCCAGCTGCCGCATCCAAGACGGATCCTAAAGCCAAACGATCCCATGACGAGAGACTACATGCCCAACCGTCTAAACGTATTCATCACCGATGACAAGAAGGTCACTGACTGTTACTATGTCTGAAAGAACTGTACAATATCATATCAATAAATCCAGCGTGTATCATATAGACAAGTGTCTTCTTTTTTTTTTTTATTTCTTTGGCTTATATGCATATCCTCAAACAGACTACCTATTTTTCTTATTTTCGTGCTTTCACTTTTGGTGTAACCTTTATCTGCACCATTGCATGTTGCTCTTAACTCACGCTCAAACAAATGACCTTCCAACGTCATTGCTTTCCCTCCACTAGTAACACCTGTGACTCTGGTTTATGTATGTCACCAGCTCTCCCAATGCTGTGATAGCGGCTAACAAATCAGAACCTTGTAGAGGCGAGGAACGGCTTACCGTTATTTTCAACCTTGCATAGCTATCCAATCAAGTGGTTCATTTGATATGTCTTACTACGCCAGACATTTCCAATAGAGTAAATATAGCAGGCCATGGAAGCAATGCAATTAGCCCATCATAACATACATTTGTGTGCTTAGTCTATCGCTTAGTTTAACAGCGCTGAAGGAGGCGACTTTGCGCAGATATGTAGCCTCGCATACATCTGATCATCCTGCTGTGCAACTTATTCTGTTAAATTAATTTATTTAGCAAAGTGGTTTATCGTAAGCAAAACCATAAAGCTATTCCTCTTTTGGGTACCGCAGCCGAGTAACGGGGTTGACAAACGACACAAGGCCCTCATAAATTTTTAGCATCGACGTACAAGTATCCAAACCGGGAACAAATACCGAACGCCGCGAACATATAAAAAGCAGACAATTCTGCTCTTTTTCGTTCTATTTTACGTTCTTTCATCTTTTCCAACATGGATATGTTAAAACCGACAGACGAAGAGAAACAGAAGTGGGCCAAGTTACCTGATAAAATACTTGTCGAAGACGAAGCTGCTGCTGCTCAAATTGCCGCTCAGGATCCCACAAAGGAGGTACGTATGCTGTGCTAGCGTGGCAACCTGTTAATTACATTGGGCTCACGATGTCCTCCGCTTAGACATTCCCAATCACCCAGCTGCCGAAGCATCATCGTATCATTAAAAATGGCGATCCCGTCACCATGGACCTGCGCCCAGGCCGCTTAAACATCTGTGTCTATGATGATATGAGAGTCCAATATTGGTTCTATGGTTAAATAACAACTAAATAATACCGAAACATCCAGGGGGTGGCATAAATCTGTTCTTGCAATGACGTCCACGTATACGTCTAGATCTCTATGTAGTGTAACATTAGCCCGCAGCAGTTCTGACGGTTGGCCCAATCTGTCTCCCACTCTATATTCAGCAATGACAAATTCACTGGTCTACAAAAAGAAACTTGTGCGATAAAAGCCACCGACGGGAAATCATATTGATTCAGTGCACTGTAAGAGACGCTGCGTTCACGTAGAGCAATACTCTTGTTATGCGCAAAAGCGGAAAAATTACTGATGTAAAGGCGAACGGAACAATATGGTGTTACATTTCGAAGCACATTTACTGAATATATCACTATATAAAACATATATAAAACATCAAAAATAAAATATACACATATAGTACAACTTTACTCACTAGCACATTCGCGTCTCAATGGCAGCGGCGACATGTGCTGAGATTTCGACTGGCAGCGTTCCTGACCACTTGAGAGCCCGTTCTTCTCGTCAGCTTCTGGTGCGGCAGGAGAGCTCAAGATCAGATGCTACTGGAAGAAAAGAATCCCTTGATTGATTGGAAATGCGTATGCCCCGTGAGGAGGAAGCAAGACTAGAGATATTATAGGTCATGCTCAGTGGTCGGTTGTGGAAAACACACATAGATTATCGTGTGCAAAAGACCAGGGCTTTATCAAGACTTGATCGATGTATGAACCGGAATCCGAAACACCTCTTACCTTCCTTCTGGTGACCATACCGTATAAGCAGTTGCGGGAGTCCATAGACGCCTTCAAGTAAGTTGTGGGATCATTCGTCCACTTTCGACTGCTGTAAGCTGAAGCTGATGTGACGCCAAGGGATGCACTTTGATACAAAATTGGATGTTGGATACCAAAAGCATTGGCTCCTTCCATCCAAATTTTTATTTTGTCTTCGACTGTCCTTCAAGAGCACGCGTCTATACTATTTCGGATTCACCGTTTTCAATCAAGAGTAGGATGAGTGATTGGCGTGACAAAGTATGCTGTCTCTGTCGTGGCTTCATACGAGATATGAGCTAACTCCATAGCCGGATCATATTGGTCGAGAGAACAAGGACAATGGCATCAAGTTTCCTAAGAAGCGTTAATTAATATAGTTTTCAGTCCAAATAATGGCCTACGCTATACTATAAGAATCTACCCAGGTAGATAAAAGAAAGAAATGCTTGAAATCCTTGTGCTCCCAATGGCGAAGTAGCAAACGTCTGGACGCAGTTGTTCCTGAGATATCCTCTGTAGAACGTTGTTTGTCAAGGATGTCGCGACTTCTGATTACGCGAAACAGTTCTCAGTTTGGTTGGTGCAGTCTGTAGGGAAGATGTAGCCCAGGCGCGGCATAGCGTAGTGTACCTGCCACTGCTGTGTCATTTAAAAGAAGAAATTAGAATACAGGTGGTTTAATGGAAAAATAGTGGAAAAATCCCTACCGCACCGTGAAATGATGATGGGTTGTCGTCGTAGCAGCAGTGATTATGGGAGAGCGGCTTCAGCTATTCGCAAGATTCGAACATAACAGTAGTGTCTGGGAATCCGAGCCATCGATTGGTTGCCATGGTGTCTTCTTACTACAGCTTTTTTTGATTGCCTTTTCTACGCGTCTGTCTCGCTGTCGGATCCACCGTGTTCGTCGGACAGTCTGCCCTCCACAGCATCGTACCATTGGTCCTCTTCCGAAGACTCGCTGTCTGATCCATCATCGCGATCGGACAACATGTCCTCCACAGCGTCGTACCATTGCTCCTCTTCGTCTTCATCCAAACCTGACGACGTCACCATTATAAAACGCACAGCCATGCCTTGTGTATAGATGTAGCCAGACAAGTCTCTTAAAGGAGGGTGGGTCTCATGCTGTGAGTCGCCTTCTTCGTCAGAGATTGTCGTTTCCGAGTCGTCATCTTCCTCAGGAGCTGTATGTGCTGCGTCTGCTTCACGTTCGTAGGGGTCAGACCAAAATCCTTCCGTGTGCCAGGAATCCCAGTGCTCTTCAAAGTGATCTAGATGCGCCACACGCCAATAGCCACCGTATAGGTCATGAGTTGCGCCGAAAATAAGTGTCCAGTCAGGTTTCTTAGTCGCCACGTTTGCCTTTTTGCGTGGGGAATGATCTTGATCCTCCTCGTCAACAGCCGCGTCGCGTTTTTGACCCGTCACATTTATCGTAGGTGCATCCGCTGCTGGCACAGCCTCAGAGCTTGCTGATTCAGCGTTTATTTTTTGTGAAATTCCACGTCGCTTGCGTGTAGTGGAATCAGCAACATAGCAGTCTTCATAGTTCTCCTCGTCTGCGGGAGATGCGCGTTTTTGGCCTGCCAAATCGGCTGTAGGCGTGTCGGTAGGGTCAGAAAGATTGGTGTCTTTAGGAGCAGTCATAATCGAAGAGAGAGTGAGGTGGATGGAGAGAGAAGATACCCTTTTTTTACGTTTAACGCGCAGCATGCTGCGCCATGATCGCATTACCGCTGGGTTGGGACTTTCTCTAACGGAGCTATGGTAACTTCCATGGCCATTGTTATTTATCACTTCATTCTTAAGCCAATATCAATCAGAAGAAAATAAGATCAACGATTGGCACGTGCAATACAGTTCATGATAAATTGGGAAAAATGAGATACTGTACAGAAAGTCAGATAGAACCAAACATCCTACGCATTCAATCATTGACAGGATCTTCTACGTAAAATTCATGCACGAATACCCAACATCATGCTTTCACATGCGTTACACGAAATAACCTTACCTTACTTACGGTCTTAGCATTTCTGCGACAACAAACAAAGACAAAGGCATATTGTAAGATTCGTAAGCAGTCTGAACGCGCTCTCACAGAGCTTGCCCTCCATAATGTATTCTGATGCTTGGGTCGTCACTGAAGAATATAAAAATATGAGAACAAACTTGCTATCTGTACTGACAATGCTTCAAGTGACAACATAAGTGTTGTGTAACATGCGTCACTCCCATGCCACCCAATGGTCCAGACTTTTTGCACGGGTCCATACTTGTGGTTCTGACATCTTTCCAGCAGTGTATTCTTGCACACGCCTACGGTAATGTCAACAGAATATTGATCCGGAGTTTTGTACCAGTAGACACATGACGTCTAAGCGTGTGACATATTGTAAGATTTATCGTCTATTTTTTTTCTGGAAAAACCTGGCTCTAGACAACTAATGTATGTCACACCGAAGCAGAATCACACTTGCTCGACAACTCACCTAAAGAAAATTGTATTCAAACGTGCCTCTCCTTTGTTGTATGGGCGTCTACACGTATGTCATGTTACACGTATTCGTGTTCTGAAAAGTTTTTCTTTCACTGTCGAAACCCTTCGTATATGACATTTATTCCATACCTGCCCAATCCCATTGGCATATTCTTCTTTGGTAGCGCGTATATATTGGGAAATGTCTTTGGCTCTTCCTCATGTTAGAATCCTCGTGGTGTTATCTTCATGACAGTATTCACAGAGGATAGAAGGAAAGTCTGTTGGTTAACCATGATAAGAAGCATAAGTATGGATATTCAATTGTATTAAAAACACGCAGACTTGTACAGCTTGCTGTAGTGTCAGATGGTCTAGCTCGGGGTTATCAGACAAGTGCTTTGACGGAAATTTGTGGCTATTCTGTTGAGCACTTCTGCATGTCACTACATTTGTGGCAGAGTGATTTATAGAAGGCAGTTTGTTGCAGACAAGCCGAGGGATAAGTTACACGATGATCCAGCGTTAAGTTGTGTAACAATAAAACGCATGAACTTTACAGCAAATGGAAGTGGATCACAGAAATAAAATCACTGCGTCAAAGGATATTCAAACAGCATGCTGGGAGATATTTGGGTAAGCGTACAAGAGCTCTTATGAATCATCCTTTATTAAATAACCGTCGTGAGTCACAGCGTTTGATCTATTGGATGACTAGGTAGAACTATTTTTACATCGGCCCATCTATGTGCACAACATTTTCACAGTAAATGCTATCACCATGCCTTTACTAGAGTTTGAAGGACCACAATATACGCTTTTAAGCGTATAAAGTGAAGCAACAAACAAGATGTAAGGCTATAACATCTCGGGGTTATTTTCTATCGCTTCTCAATACCCCGCTTTTTATTTCTTTTCTCTTTACTATCCTAAAATCACGTAGAGCGACTTTTGAAAATGAGTTTCCTCTGGAGAGCACTCACAAATACTTTGGCTTACTTTACGTTGGATGATCCATATTATCCGTAAGTCAAAGAACTTATACCGTATATTTTTCCTCACGAGTGCATGCCCACGTGTTGCAAATAACTGTGAAGTGACCAAAAATCTTCCGAGAGCCCCAGCGAATCCCACCATACCAGACAATCGAACGAAAATGTGGTAGTGACGAAGATGCATGTTTGCAAACTGTGTGGGAAACGATTTGTACGGCCAACGACTCTCGATGCGCACATAAGGACGTTGCATGCTAAAGCACACCATCCGCGCAAAGCTGCTGAATTCGAGGATTGTCCGCACTGCGATGTCACACTCACGCCTAGCAGCATGGCGCGCCATATCCGGGTGAAGCATCCTAAATTGGAACCCAAAAATGAAGCAGCATGCAAAACGTGCGGCAAGACATTTGAAAATATGTCAGGCGTTCGGCGGCATGTTACGCGTATGCATCCGGGTGTACAACGGCCCAAGGGCATAGCGTCGCCATCCAAGGTGATGAATCCCAAACATGAGGAAAGGCACGGAAAGGTGAAGTGCACTACATGCCATCGTCGTTTCCACCGTCCTAGTGATTTGAAGCGACACGAAACGGTAGTCCATGCTGCACATACTGGCCGCCACGAATGTCACATCTGCCACAAGCTGTTCCAGCACAGAAGTTCCAAGTATCGGCATATCAGGAGTGTGCATCCGTAATAGTAAACCTTACATAGCCTATTCTATATTCAATGCCCCGCAATGGTCATATAGTTATTTCCCAGATACCCGGCCCATCGATGAGAAAGCTACGATGACTTGGAATGTATAATTAAGTATATGGCATTGAGGCCTCATCTTGGACGGGCGACAAGCTTTCCACAGCAGCATGCAGTAAAATTTTGGAACATCCATAGACATTGTGTAAGATATAGAATTTTTTACTGCAAAAAAAAAAAAAGTTAGACAAATAAAGCGAAGCTTTATAGAGATGTACACGGATGAGGACTGTTAAGCGGCCCGCTGGCGCAACACGCGGTCAACGTCCTGCGGATCTATATAAGCATCGTGATGATGCGATTCATAAGCAGGAGGCGGAGGACTGTCGTCGGCACTGGGATCAAAAGGGTTGGTACTGGAGCTGGCTGATGGCTGAGGGGAGGGTGATCGTACAGGAACACGTCGTACTGAGGGCACAGAAGGCACAGGTCGATTAGGCAACGGTCGTTCTCTCGAAGAGTTATGGTGTTGAGAGGGAGGTCGTGGGGGCAAAGGCCGTGAACGGCTGATGCCCGTATTGTTTTGGCTGAGGGTGGTCTCGCTTTGGGTGGTCAAGGCGTAGGCCCGAAATGGAGGATCAGCCGGCACGGATCGAATGCTTGCAGTATCACTAGAAGGTATACCTTGTTAGCAACATGGTCTGTTCCATCAGGCCTTTAAAAATGTTTTTCTTACCTGGGGCGTGATCGATTACTTTGATAGTAAGCTGTTGTGGTATTGACGAGGTGGCTGGCCGCTTTGACAGCCGCTGCATAAGATACCGACGGTAAGATTCTGACAGTTCTTTTAATATAAGTCGCTACCTGTACTAGTAGCAATCGCGTCTTTGATGACGGATCGGTCGCGGTGGTAGTCTAGGAGCAACGAAGACAGGTGAGTCAGGTGAATCTCAATCGTGGTCGATTTTAACATACTTCTCCAGTCTTGAGGGATGGTTGGGGAAAACCCAGCTATAAGAAGAAGAGGAGTTAGGAATGACAAAAAGCGTTACATGACGTACATGGCGAAGAGGAGGACGTGGAGACGTGTCGAGGAGGGTCAGGTCTTCTTGCACGTATGCGGGAGCGAGGTTCTTTTGCCAAGTCTTGGCGCCACTGCGCAAATTCTTGCCGAGCATCGACAAATGGCTATGGTTACGCAAAAGAAAAGGGAAGGACTCAGTCTCTGCCGTGTTAAGTAAGCTCCTGTAAAATTACATTGGTCGCACTCTCGATACTGTTCGCGCGTTGTCCAGTCAGGGGAGGATGCTATCATGGATAGTGTGATATGGTACGGTACAATAAGTCAATGATTTAAGAGCGAAAGAAAGACCAACATACGGGTGCTCTGGAAGCGAGGTTGGAAGTTGAAATGCCATGACGCGGTGCATTTCGCGGTGGCAGCGGCCGTGATGAATAAGAAGCAGAAGTAGAAGTAGAAGCAGAAGTAGAAGTAGAAGTAGAAATGGAGGGGTCTGTCATGCCAAGCAGGGTCTCAAAAGCAGGCTCGACATGACCACGGTGAGAATCAAGAACATGTTCAATGATATCAGAATCAAGAGTAGGAAAGGCTTCCTTGAGTGTATCGAGTTGGCTCGTTAGGAACGGATTCGCCATTCGCCAAGGAGAGCAGCAGAGGAAGAAGAACAATAAAGGAACGGCAGCAAAGGAAAGACAAGTGATTGGATTGGCAAAAAACGCACGGCCTGTGTTGCACCGACCGGAGTCTTTCTTTTTTAGTGTGCCTCAGCCTTATCCATGCATCCAGTACAATAATGTGGTGAATAATAATTGAGTCAAAGGGCCAATGGCGCGGTTGACAAATAATCAATCACTGGTACGAGACACTGGCACGAGAGGGTACGAGAGTTGAAAGCCAATGTCACACGCGAAAGTTAAAACCTATGTAAGTGCCAAGCACTGGGCGGTTGGTTGCTTTCTCTTTATAACTGCTGTCATTCTTTCGTAGTAACTGCGCTACGCATATCAGCAGGATCGAGCGCTGTTATCACGTTGCTGGCCTTTCTTTCTTTCTTCTATGGACCCGATTTGTCGGTCATCTTGGTGGACTATCCCTTGCTATTCATACACAACACAAAAAAAAAAAAAAAAGAAAAAGAAATCATGCAGACAAATCTTTTCATTTTCTTCCGCTTTTTCTTTCTTACGCCTTTAAAACATACCATGGATCCCCCTCTAAACATTCACTCCAAAAAAAAGACACATACCTATGGAGATAAGCCCGGAAACGTGCAATCGATCCGCACCTATCTAACGGGCCAGATCCTGTTGAGCCATCCACTCCTGAACAAGGGTACAGCCTTCACTAAAGAAGAGCGCCATACATTCGAAATCTGCAGTTTGCTGCCTTACTCTGTCAATACGCTCGACGAGCAGGTAGCCCGTGTTCAAGAGCAGTACGACGACTTGAAACAGCCTATCCATAAAAACGCGTTTTTGCAAAGTAAGTTGATATCTTTGACGCTTCCGCTTTGCTCATCCTTATCTTCTAAAAACAAACCAGGTATCCATGATCAAAACGAGGTGCTCTTTTTCAGATTCTTGCTCAAAAATCTAAAGAGTGTGCTTCCCATCGTGTACACACCTACCGAAGGCGACTATATTGCCGACTATTCACACGTTTTTTTGCGCCCGTACGTCACGAAATCCGACCACCAGGTGTCATGCTGATGTCATTTGTAGACGAGGGGTCTATCTTAACTACGCCGAGCCCTCCCAGCTCGAGCATGTCTTGGTCGAAGGCGCGACTCAGTGCAGCGTTCATCCGAATGACGTGGATTTGATTGTCGTCACGGACAGCGAGGAAATCCTGGGCATCGGTGACCAAGGCGTCGGCGGCGTCGCTATCTCGGTCGCCAAGTTGTGTTTGTATACGCTGCTGGCGGGAGTCCATCCCGGCCGGGTCCTTCCGGTGGTGCTCGATGTGGGCACAAATAACGACACATTGCGCAAAGACCCCTTGTATCTGGGCTGGCGTGAGGCAAGAGTGCGCGGTGAAGCGTACGACGCGTTCGTGGCTAAATTTGTCGATTGCGTTCGAAAACGCTTCCCGAGTGCGTTTTTACACTGGGAAGACTTTGGTCTCACGAACGCGCGTCGATTGCTGACACGCTACCAGCCTGTGATGGCCACATTCAACGATGATATTCAGGGTACGGGTGCGGTCACCCTCGCGTCCATCATGGCCGCACTCAAACTCCTCAAGCAGGATATTCGCGACCAACGCATCGTGATTTTTGGCTCAGGCACGGCCGGCATTGGAATTGCGGACCAGGTATGAATGGCCTGGAGCTGGGTGTCTCATGAATTCACTAACGCTGTCTGGCTTTATTAGGTCCGTAGCTACATTGAGCACACGACATCGGTGTCAAAAGAGGATGCAGCGCGCTACTTTTGGTGCATTGACAAGCCCGGTTTGCTCACATCAAAGACGCAACCTATTTCCGAGGAGCAGATGACGTACGCACGGCGCGACACGGACAAGAGCCTGGGCTTGCTGGATGTCGTCAAAACCGTCAAGCCGACGATCCTGATCGGGTGTTCCACCAAGGGCGGCGCGTTCTCGGAGGAGATCGTGCGCGCTATGGGCGAACAATGCGAGCACCCGATTATCTTCCCCCTTTCAAACCCAACGCGTTTGCACGAGGCCAAGCCAGACGATCTGATTCATTGGACGGATGGCAAGGCGCTCATAGCGACGGGCTCACCCTTTGATCCGGTACATTACAAAGACACTTCTTATGACATTGGCGAGTGTAACAATTCGTTTGCGTTTCCCGGCATTGGTCTGGGCTGCATCGTGAGCCGAGCGCGTCACTGCACGGAGGAGATGATCTTTGCGGCGGCGAACGCGATTAGCGAATGCTCAGCAGCAGTGAAAGTCCAGGATCCGACAAAAAGCTTACTACCCGACGTGGAGCAGGCCCGTGAGATATCGACACGGGTAGCGACGGCAGTGGTGCGCAAAGCAGTTGAGACAGGAGAGGCACGCATATCTTTCAAAGTTGAGGAGGCCGAACAGGCCGTCAGGGACTTTATGTGGTATCCTGAATACCCTCAATACGAGCTTACTACACCTGCATCGTAACAGCATGCCATCCTTTTCGCTTTGCATATCCTTACATATTTAGCCTTGACTGTTTCTCTTGCGTGCTTCATACAATCCATTTGTCTCTCATGTTTCATGACCCGTCATGTATTGCTACGTGGATTCACGAGTGTCTCATAGTTTTGACGTTGAGCTGCACATGTGAAGGGGCAGTATGACAAGGATCTATTTTATTTGATGGCTATTGTGTTATGGATCTGCTAACGTGATATGTCCAAACGAGGATATAGATCTGTGCACCGATCTCGGTAAGCGGTTCCACGGATGGCGTCAAAAGTGGAACCCTGAGAGGGGGACACACACACGCGTAACATCAGAAATCAAGAAAAACGATTTTCTGGATAAAGTCAAGTAATACAACCGTGCGGGGTCATTTGATGCGGTAACACACCCATGCATCATCCTACACAACGCGTGACGAGCAATGAAAATAGGCTATTGTATATAATATAATGGAGCAAGCGCACGAACCGATGTGATTCTGCATTGTTGAGTAATTGATAATGTCGAAAGCGACTATCCAATGATATATGAGATAACGTATAGCGTTTGAAAGAAAGATAATGTGGTGGCTTGCACTTGTCACTTTCTTCTTTTGCCTGTGATATGAATATCCAAAGAATAGAAAAAAAAAGAGGAAGAGATGACAGGTTGGAAGAGAAGAAACAATATGTGAGCGAGTGAGCGAGTGTGTGAGAGAGAGAAGCAAATCAGAGAAAAAGAGAAAAAGGCAAGGGACCAGAGAGAAAAAAAGGGATAGTAGTAATAGTAGAGAAAACAGTAAAGAAAAGAAAAGGAAAGAAAAGAAAAGGAAAAAGGTAGCAGAACAATATGTTCGAACGTAGACCAGCTACGATGGGACGTAATGTTCAGTGCGCAACAAGGGCTGCTGCTGGTTGTGGTGGTGATCGCGTGAGGTGATGTCGGGTGATGAAGACTCGGGCGGGGTTGGCAGATGCTGACTACTGCTATCCTGGCTGTTCTTTCTACTGCTGGAGGTAAAGCTGGGGCGCTTGAAGGTGCGGTGGCGGTCGATCTCATCTGATTTCCGATGCATGTCTTTTCTTGGGTCGCCCTTGTCAATGGAAAGCTGACGTGCGGCCTTGCTGACTCTGGCTGCATACTCGTTTTCTTCGCCGTCAGGGAGACGGGGTATGAGCTCGTTTCTGAACTCGTCTCTGAGCTGGCGGGGGTGGACGCGTGGCTCGACATAGCCATTTTGCTCCCGCATCCAGTGCAGGAGGAGCTGGTCGCCGTAATGCTGTAGTTCTTCGATGGTCACAAAGAGAGAGTAGTTGTTTAAAGAAAGGAATTCCACTTCCAGGACGTTCAGTTCGGCCACGGGAAGACCGCCCACCTAATCCATATAAAAATAATGGTATAAATATACAAAGGACAACAAAGACACATGTGTATTCCTCTTCTCTTTTCCCTAAGCCTTTCTCTTTCTCTTTTTCTTTCTCTTTACCTTTGCATAGCGGGTATTAGTGAAAAAGACATCGGAAAAGAGTTTGCTTGCAATCATAACACCAGCGATAATGAGGCGATGAATGTTGAATGAGTCGATGCGAAGGGGTTGCCGTCCGTAGTTTGATTTCGAGAGACGGTCGAAATAAACAAGCAAAGCGAGGAAACATTCGTTGGCGCACGGACAATATTTAAGGATACGGGAGAGGTAAGCGTGGATGGATATACTCGGGATGGACCGGGCATGGAAGCAAGTATAAGGCGATGGGTGCGATAAACTTCGTGAACGGCCCCGATGACTACTATTACTACCGTTGCTGTTGCTGTTGCTGCTATTGTTCAAATCGGCGGGATGGTCATTTGCTTTTGTGACTTTCTCCAGAAGAGAAGTCAACATGGTGATCGTGTCTTTTGTTGGATGCTTGGCGAGATCAAACCGGACGGTAGACATGGCGTTGGTTGCTTGAAAGAGATGATGAACCAGGGTAAAAAAGTTGAAGAGGGGGGCGTGCGTGGGGGGTCGAGAGTAAAAGAGAGAGGAGCAAATGCGTACACTTTCTGTTGCGCGAAAAAGCAATAAAAAAAATGACGTTGTTTTTGAGTGGTTAGATATATTCACTTTCTATGGCTTTTCTCTTTTGTAATATATGCTCTCTATTCTTTCTGAAGCGTTTCCTTTTGCTTGTTTAGTACAGGTCACCATTCGTAAAAAATGACGAAAGGCCCATTCCCTTGTTGCTGCTGCTGCCATTGTTGCTGTTTCATCGCCATGCCAACGACCGCTGAACTCAAATTTATGCACGCCTACAACCATGCTTGCTGATAAAATATCCATCTAAACTTATCTGAACCCCACCTTCCGTATCGCGTGCTGCTTTCCTGGGGCCCTGGCTCGCTTCATTTTTTTTGTTTAGTCAGCTGAGTAAGGTCGGCTGACGATGTGGATACCTAAAACCAGAGCATCTCAAGAAGAAGCAGCAACTGAACACAGCCCCAAAGCCCAAAATACAAATTCGAGGACGCGCACCGCCCGTCTGAAGGAGGGTGGATGCTTGGGAGGCGGAGGTCGATATGAACATATCCCTTGTGTGTCAGACACCATGTAGTATATAGGAAATATCATGATTATGTCAGCGCGTGACAGCGGACGCCTCATGGGCTTATTGCATAAGCAAGTATTTCATTATAAACATAGAGAAATAGCGGATTAATCAGTGGTCACTGTCCTCGTCGTCAAGCTCTTCAAAGCGGCCTTCGCGCATGGCTGTCGCGACCGGGTTCTCTACATCAATGACACCTGTTTTTTTGAGTCTCTCAAACAAGACAAACAAGCGTTCAGCCTCGCGTTCCTTCTCTTCCATCGTCATATCCGCCAAACTGGGCCCCTGGTCGACCTCGTTGGCCCGGTATTGTCCCGTGATGGGGTTCACGTCCTCGGCCGGCGTCTTGCCCTCGCCATTGGGTGGCTCAATACTGATACCGCGGTTGACCAAAAAGCCAATGGCATTACCGTATCCGACTTGCTGAGAGAATTCGGCGGCTAGTACAAGGTAAGCTCGCGAGCTCCTAGAATCCGTCCAGACTTACCATCTTCGTTGCAGAGGACAAACAAGAGTTCACTGACGGCCTCGCGCGTCTGCGGCAGCAGGGCGGATGTCATGAGACGGATCAGACGTGCAGAGAGGCGCGTCCCCTGATTGACGGGCTGGATGCGATCCCTGAAAGAGGAGAAAGATGAGTCCTTCTTCCATGTGTGTGCGCGTGTATGTGCCCCGACCCAACTTACGTGTCACTCGGTAGCAGTCTCTCTTTGAAGGGGGGAATAAAATTAGGCTCGCCCGCGGCAATGCAGCGAATGACGAGAAGAACGGGCGAAATGATGGCGTCTACGTTTTGGCCCGAAGACAAAGCATCCGGGTCACCATCGGGTATGAGATAGGCGAGGGCGCGCTCGAGAATGTCACTGAAACGGGTGGTGATCATGATGCGGCCTTCCTCGAGGGTATTGTAGAGCTGTGTGACAGGCGTATAGGTTTTGAAAACAGCGTTGGAGACTTCATAAGGAAATTGCATGAGAGCATTTACGGCATGCGAAAACGGAGGGATTAGTGGCATGGGCTCGGGTAAGGGCACGCGGAAGAGGATATCATAGACCGGCTGGAGACAGTCACCAAAGTAATGGATGGCTTCCTTGCCCTCGTAGGTGATGTTATCGCGGGAGCAGACCATCAGAAGGTTGAAGAGCACCTTGAGGCCCTCGGAGACGACGCTCGCGCTGTTGATCGGGCCCTGCGCAGGTTCTGTTTCGTGGACCAGACGCTCGGTGTTTTTCGACATGACCTAGTATTCCATGTGTGGCTGAGAGTGAGTGGACGTATAAGTCTATTATAGATTTCATCGGCTGTGCAACTCACGCTAAGCAGGGCGGGTTGAATATCAAAGCGCATCAGGTTGCGGACATATTCAGTGTTATTGACCGTCATGACAAAAAGGATCCGACACGTCAAAAAGGAGGATTCCTGGCTCAAATCAGGTTTTGCTAAAAGGTGACAACAGGCGTCGACTGCGTTGTGTTTATCGAGCGTGGCCGATGTAGCCGAATATTTGAGGAGGATGCAATTTGAGATGCACTTGAGCGCTTCGCGCGACACAGGTGTATCTTTGCCACTGTGATCGAGGAGCCCGCCTACTTTCATGAGTGTCGAGATGCCCTATCATTGGATGTGAGTCAGACGACAGTGAAACACGTTTATTGCTTTACCTTGTCCGCAAAGAGTGGATCTGCACCGTTCGGCTCGCGACCCAGCAGCTTTAATAATTCGAGCGCACGTGTTGTAGCTGTAAGAACAAGGGTGAGCAGAGGCAGTGAATGTCTCTGTTAGAACATACTGGCTTCATCCCACTGAAGGTTGGCTGATTTCTGGTCGATGTCGTGGAGGAGCAGTTCAATGAACTGAGTCTTGTCGTCGGGCGATATAGCTGTTATAGGGAGACCACGTTGTCAGCAACAATGTGGAAAGTTGTCAGGCTACATACACGTTGCAGCATTGGCTGCTTTGTCAAAAAAGGTCCCCAGTTTGGTTTTGTCCGTGTCTCGAAGCGATCGATAGTCATCTGCAAGCATGTTCACAGAGAAAAAGACGCATAACTTGCTTTGAAAAAAAGGAAAGCATGTGTCCACACTTTTTTTTGTCCTTTTGCGGCGCTTCAAATAGGAGGTACAGACACAAAAGGCAGGGAAAGAGGAAGAGAGCGAGAGAAGTACCTCTTTTTTTTTTCTGTGCTTCGTTGAACACACACACAAGAAATAGAGATCCTCCGCTCTCCCATCTTCCATTTACAGTTGTTTGCCATCTCCCACTTCGCGTACTCGTAATTATATAATGGCAAGCAAGCTTTCTTCGGTGGTGGTGGGTGCGAAAAGCAAGCACACCGCAACCGTGTTTTGGCTGCACGGACTCGGAGACTCAGGAGCAGGTTGGTCTTTTTTGGCTGACCAGCTCTCTGGGTTGTTCCCCTACGTCAAATGGGTCCTTCCCAACGCGTGAGTTTCTTCTCTTTTGCATTGTGTCACATCTAAACTTTTTCGATGTATCCCGTTTTTACGTGTGATCCTACAATAATATTAATAATATCATCATGATGATCGTGACAGTCCTGCTATCCCTATTACCCTGAATGGCGGTATGCGTATGCCAGGTAAGGGCTCTTTTCATCTACCCCTTCTTTGCGTTCTATAGCACACCCTATAACGCTTCTTACCTATTCTTCCTGCACTAGGTTGGTTTGACCTGACTGGCCTGGACAAGTCAAGCCTCGACCACGAGGATCGCAAGGGCATGGAGGCATCTGTCGACAAGGGTAAACCTTAAAGTTATCATATGCTCCAGCCTTTTTCTAATATAGCCCGCCTTCTTTGTTTAGTCAAGAGCCTCATCCAAGAAGAAATCCAAAGCGGCATTCCCTCTGAGCGTATCGTCGTGGGTGGTTTCTCACAAGGTTATACAAAGAAAAAAAAAAGGTACATGTGTAAAACACACACTAACAGAAAAAAAAAAAAAAAAATAGGCTGTGCCATTGCGTTGCTGACTGCGCTCAAGTCCGAAGAAAAGTTTGCGGGCATCGTTGCCTGCAGTGGTTGGTTGGCCATGAAAGACACGGTGCATCCTGTAAGTCCTTCTAAAGCAACGCGCGCCCCACGTCTATGACTCAAGGTTTCATTTATTTAGCCACGCACCAACACAGCCCCTATTCTGATGTGCCACGGTGACAGTGATCCTGTGGTTCGCCCCGAGTTTGGCCGCGAATCAGCCGAGTACCTGAAGCAGCTGGGCTATAATCTCAAGTTCAACATGTATCCTAACCTCGGTCACTCTGCTGACCCTAACGAATTGAGAGACATTGCCGCATTTATCCGTGATAACTTGCCCAATGCTTAAAATATACATTATCCTCATGCCACAGTGCTTGAGAACTACACCAGGACTGAACTTATTCATGAGTATTCCATCTTTATACAATAAATCCAGATACTCATTGTACATGTCCACCTCTCGAGCTGGTAGTCGCAGTTGAGCCGCCCACCTTTACGTCATGTCGTACATTGTGTGCCTGTGGCTGGTTCATTTGGTTACAAAAGTAATCACTATTGTATTGCACAGTATCTAGCAAAATAAGGAGTTCGCTGAGGCTCTTTTCGGATGTCTCGCAATTCTCCTTTTTAGTCAGTAACGTCGATCCCGATCATGTCTCTCTGGCTACTTCATATAGTGACGCAAGAAAAAGAAGAAAAGCACACAACTATCCATGGTAATGGGTTACCAGTCTATTATAGGTGATAGTATGCTAGGTTGATCTCCTGTACAAATGGAGCTTAATGTTTTGTAATACAAGAATCAGTCCATTTTTAAAGCAGTTTTAAAAGCTATTGTACATATACCCTCATCAATAGTAAAACTATCTGACCTTTTATTCATGTTGTTTTATGATTACATTTTTTATATTTAGTGAATTCATATAGTTTTTGTTGTCCTCCCATAGCATTAGTGCCAGCATCAAGTGTAACATAATTTTGGTATGTACTAGCTACTTTATCAATTGTAAGCTTTTATACTGTACTCAGATTTCCCATGTCTTTTATGATCATGGATCTTCATATATCATGTTTAAATCTGTCAATAGAGAGTTAGTGTGAGGGAAATGCATTTTCTATTAGAGACAAGTTCATTTTTTTATGTTTTTTATATTTATTCATATATTGTAGTTGTCATGAGCAGACTTCCTTGCCGAGTCATATAATTTCATATGCAACCTTATTTCGTATTTCTTCGCAGCATTCCGATTATGCCTCGTATATCTCTTACTGTTTCTATCCAGTATTTGTACACCAAGCAATAAATCATATTTAAATAGCTGTTGTCAAGTCCTCTGTTCATCTTCATTTATTTTCAGCCGATTATAAGTCAGGTCCTCGTTTATTTCCTAGTGTCCTCGCAATCGTCCCTCGATCCTCTACAGTGTTTACTGCCATTGTCCGTTCTCCTTCCTCTGTTGTGTCTTGTCCTTGGATTCTGTCAGTTGCATTCTGGCAAGCCTCTACCCTGTCCCTGCCTCGCTGATACGAAGATGCTTGATCCTCACCTTCTAGCCCGAATAGGTTTCTGACCCGTACATGTAATTCCTTCTGTCTTGGTACTAGATCTATCACTCTTGCACTTTTCTCTCTCTCTCTCCATTTTGAATCCTGTTCTATTACAGTTACCCATTTTTGTCTTGCTTCCTCTGGACCTAGTATACGAGGTCACCATCCCATTCCTGTCACTGCAGCTCATTTTCACAAGTCAGTCCATATTCACCTTTGCGCGCCTGCTTTAATTTGATTGGCTCATGTGCAAAAAGATTGGCCCATTTTCGTTGTCCATTGGCTCACATTCAAAAAAAAAAAATTAGCCCATAGTCAAGAAGATCGTCAACTCGCTGACGGAGCGATTTCGATCCCGTGCCCTCAAGTTGTTCCAGTACAGTACTGTCTCCTGAAGTGCAACGAGCACGTAGATCCGCAAGCAGCCAAAAGATTCGCCAAGTACGCATATGGTGAAGCTGCCTCAATTCGGGCAGCTACTATAGACCCAGCAAAAGTACCGCAAGGTATCGTCAACGACCTGGTCGACCGTGCAGTAGGGCTCTTGGTTGGACGACAAGCGTCTTCTCGAGCGCTGCGTCAAGGTACGCAAGATTATCGTCGCCCCCACCTCTCTGTACCTGGTCCTGTCTCAAGTGGAGACGACCAACCGCGTGATTCGCCATTGTGCCGACCACGCCGACCGAATCGCCCGCGCGCAGTATGCCGATGAAGGCCATGGCCGGATCAGCGCGTCTTACACCGGGCGCAACAGCGATGCCCTTTATGACCGCATCTTTCAGGCCCTAATGAACGCCATCCAGCTCGGCAAGCGCCGATATGACTTTCTGTCATTCAGCAGCTCGCAGCTACGTGATCAAGCTTGTTGGCTTTTATTTGCTCCTACGCCTGAGTTGAGCGCGAGCCATGTCCGCCAGTGGATAGGCACTTTCAGCCACGAACGCATCATTGCTAAGCATGCGGTCCGCATGGGCCAGGTATGTTAAACCTGTGATGTGTTCACGCAGGCGCGTCCACTGACACTGTACTCACTTTCTCCTCTCTTCACTTTGGATACAGCGCTTCTCATCCACACGCGCTATCATCTGCTTGGACGGGAGCGCCAGGCCCATCACCCTCGAGAGTCTGTCTTTTAACCTAGAGCTGTATATGCGTTTCATGTTCCGTTGCCTACGTCAAATCGAGGACGCTTACCAGGCCGAGATGGACAGAGCTGAAGAACCGCAAGCTGAAGCGACGATAGCAGGGACGCGTGTGACCTTCAGGGATCTCGACTTGCTGGAGTTAGCCAGCTTTAGCAGGCGATATCGTAATCAGCTAAGCACGCGCGCCCGGTATGCCGTCAACACCGAGAATTTAACTACTATTGTGGCTCACCGTCTGGGAAACGTCTCTTTTCTCACCGTGACAAACCATTGCCGCTCCCTAGCGGTAAATTTTGAGTGCAAGAATTTTGATGCCACAGATGTCCTTCGAGGAGCTTTTGGACGGCCAAGATCTATCTGCTTTGATCGGTCGGAGTGATCTTTGCGAAAGGCTGCACATTCAAGCAGACATCGCTCTAACAGGACCTCGTTCTTGCGCAAACTATCTACGACAGTTCAATGCCGCATTCAACTTTTCAAGCTTCAAAGTGGACGACATCATCGCTAGCCGTGAAACTACAGCGCAGTCATATCACCTGTTCACCATTGCCGGCAGGACAAACGGCTATGCCATTGACTTTACTCATTTATGAGTATTGAAAATATGAGCAGCGCAGAGTACTACTCGATTGCTGGATTCAAGTAGACGACCGCACGTGTATTAGAAGTGAAGAACTACCAATAAATTGGAGAGATTGAGCATAAATGCACCGCTCAAGACTAGTCACCTTGATCTTTCTGTTAACTGCAAAGCTCAGCTTTTGGAACTACAAAGGCAGGCAGAGAACAGACGCTGAGATGATGAAGATTTTCCATTAATGGCGGCAAGAAATATCAGAGCCGGGAGAATATCGAATTCAGGGACCGGCCATCAAGGCTGTCGCAGACGAGGGCAGCAGCAGGAGCAGGAGCAAGAGCAGGAGCAGGATGATCTCAAGAAAAGGTAGGTACTTGTATTCCCTTGCATCTTGACTATGAGATGCAGCACATTCATATTATATTCAATACAGCAATAACGCAAGTACCTTCTCTGCTGCAGCGCTTTTTAGGTATGATATTATTATAATATAAGGCGGCGAGTATTTCCTCCTGCCCAGAAAAAGAAACTCTCGAAATGACGTCTAAAGCCCTTCAGCCCATCTACTGCAGGCCGAATTCCGCTTGTGGCTCTGGGAATTGCTACCTTGGCGTCCAACATGACCGGCGTGCAGTATTCTAGCCTGTTCCGTCGCCCTATAAGAAGCTGAAAGAGGCAGAGCGGTGTGGTCTGCTTGTCGTTGTTTCCGTCGATGAGTACTACATATCCCACAAGTCTGTTCGCGGTGCAGCCACCGACCGATGCCCAGAGTTCGACGCCCAGCATTTGCTTATGCGCTAAACAATGTCCTCGATTGTCAACTGTGCGCAACACTGTGGCAGCCGGATATCAACGTCACTCGAAACATTCGGCGCATCGCGTTCAAGGGGGGATTAGGCCGCGGTCGCCCTCCGATTTTGACCAGGCCAACTCCACGACCACGAACCCGGTCAACTCCACCGCCACCGCAACACAATAGAAGTATCAGCATAACAAAAGTGCTTCGAGGTTTCCTTAGTAAGCTCATAGCATTTTGACAAAAATAACGCCACCTAAAAAGAACGTACCTAACTTTTTTTACTTCAAAAATCCATTCGTCTAGTTCGTTTCAGCCAGATGCTAAATGGATTGAGCTGGATAGAATAGACGGACTGCTCTAGGTGTATGCTGTTTGTACATGTCTAAAGATGATAACAAGCTAGTATAATGTACTCTTCTATCACTATATTTGAACGAGTATAGGCATGCAAAAGATATTATAAGAAGCAATTATAAAGGATCTCCAAACAACCAGGCTTTGTTCCTATGCCGTTAACGGGCGTGGACTTTCTATAGCTATACACAAAGCCGTAGTAGGTGAAGGAGCACTTATGATCACGTGCGTAGATATGCAAGGCAAGTAATCGGTTGTATTTAATAGCGCAAAAAGATAGTGTAGAATAGATGACTGTGTAAAGCTAATACGCTGAAAGAGAAAACGAAGGGAGGAATACACGGGCAGATTATCGGTTCTTTTTAGACTGGGCAACTTCTTGCTGCTCTGCTTTGGCGGTCTTCTTCATGACAAAGTAATGGGCAATCTGCAGACCAATGATACCTAAATAAGAAGAATGAGTAAGAATGCGTTCCGCCCTTATCCCAAAGCACTTTACCTGTCACAGCCAATACGATAATGAAATGGGCAGCTGCAATGTTCTTGAGCGACGAGGTGATCTCAGACTCATCATCGGATGATACGATGACCTCGAGACCTAGCGGAAATAGAAGGATCAGTACAAATCGGAGAAAGGCACTGGACACCGTGCATACCAGGTCGGACGGATGTGGCGTGGGTGGAAAGACCAAAGAGCATGAGGACTATCAGTCAGAATGAGTATTTTCAACTCCTTCCCCTCCAATGGCCCAAGAAATGAACCTACCAAGCGAAGCACCATCAAAAAGGATGTTTGAGTCCGTCATATGGGCCAGGCCAGCTGAAAATCCTACGGCGGCGATCATGAGGTTTGCCAACGGGATATACTTGAGGATATTGGGAGCTTGTGTCTGTGTCGTGTAGTAAAGCTAAGCGAAAGGAAGCAAGTCAGCCACTTATCACCATACGTTCTCTTTCTGTTCCTTACTGCGGCACGCGACACAGCATTCGGGTGTTCGGCGGGATTGGCCCAGAGCAAAAAGTAATCGAAGGCCCAGTCAGACCAGTACGTCTTCAAGCAAAAAGAAGATCAGTCAGCGCACCACCGGCATACGATTGTTTTACATACGCCGTAAGCAAAGAAGCACGAGCACAGGATCATGGCGACCTTGATGGTCTGCATTTGTTCGCCTGCCATGTTGCAATTATCAAGTGGAGCGACAGGTGGGAAAGAAGAAAAGCGAGAGAATTCGTCCAATTCACAGGCCAATCTATCCCGGCCGCACAGAATGAACAGACGCGCGACATTTAAATACCGCGAATCTTGCTCTTTCTAATGCGCCAATCATCACTCTTCAACACAAACTCAAAAGCTTATCATCGATGGATGTTTATTTGGTATGACACCAATTCTGCCAGATCAACTGCTTCTAATTCGAGACCTGGCAATGAGAATGATCAACCTTGACAATAAGAGTGTGGTGACCACTTGAAACATGCGCATAAACGATTTTTTTTGTTTCGAATTCCACTTTACTATGGTACGGTGCGTACTTTAAGCAACAAGGAGTATAATCTAAGAGAGGGATACGCTCTAGCTATATAATATAGTATAATTCAAAAATGTATGATGCAGAAACATGCAGAAAATGGCATAAATGAAGGGCTGGATGGAATAAGTGAAGTCCTTGCATACTTCCTCACAGGAAACTGTAGTCCGTCCGAACCGTCCGCTTGGATCATACGGCTCAGATTCTGGATGAGAGCGATGAGCTTGAGCTGCTGGTTATCAATACTGGCTTCAGGACGATGTTTATAGCGCTGATACCGACAGGTCGCTTGGGAGCCTTGACGCTTAAAACATTGACCAGTGTACTATCTGCGGAGTGTGGACCGCGAGTCCTTTGGACTTCCAGCAGCAGCCAACCTTCTTTCACCCGTATATGGCATCTGTATGATTGGCACTGCCGAAATCTCTTTGATGCGGTTAGCAAAACCAGTTATACTATGCTCAGTGACGTTACCAAGGCTGCTTAAACGCAGCATAAAACTTGAAAGACTCGGCAGAAAATGGGTACGATCGTCAGACACGATATATGGAGACGTACTGCACGACTTGCATGCGGTGCCCCAGTATGAGCAGTAAGAGTCTAGTATTCAGTTTCACGTATGAATCATCGTATCGTTTATAGAACTGTGCATTCTTCTGCTTTATGTTCTGATGATCCTCGCTAGTCATCTCAGCCGCCTTATCACGGAAGAATACACTCTTCGTGACGGAGGTACATCCTCTACGAAGAAATTCCGTCTAGCTTTTCGCGCGCTCATTGACCGAGTCACGACGAAAAGCATTTGCGACCGTTGAAGGGCAGCGACAGCACCAGGGTTTTACGAACCTGAAGGGTTTGGCTTCAAGCGCGAATTTTGCAGCCTTTTTCCGTACAGAAATGCTGCAGCAAGGTACCAGAATATCTCCGGTGGCTCATGTATAAAGCTCACAAGATTGGTGGTGAGATTCAGCCAGACAGGACAGGTGAAAAATAGTATTCTTTTCATTTTTCTTCTGCCTAGAACAGAAAGCAGAAGTGCATCTGATCAAACTGCCCTGCGTCGTCGCAACGGATAGCTAAGTCGCTAAATTGGCTGAGACACAATCTGGCACCCAATGGTCGCTTTGTTTGTTGTGAATCTTATCATGAACAGTACTCTGGACCCTATATGAGCAATGGATATGCTGTGCTTGATTAAGAACCCATCTCCAACTAACAGCCTTATATTAAGGCACACAGACTTTATACCATTTCTCTGAGGGTTTTTGGCTAAATAGTTTCGCAATACCCCTGCACTGAAAAAGCTGGCACAAGGCACGGGGCAGTTCACCTTGAGTGAGTTTGGACACTTACCCTACCCGACGGTTCCATGCTCCGCGTGCCATCAAAAGAGACATACATCGTACTATTGTCCCAAATTCACAAGCGATCTACGTCGAGGTACTTGAGCAAGTTACGACTGTGTGTACATGAAACTTTCTTATTTATATGTGTACATACGAATAAATACAATATGCATACCACGTCGTCTCTCAGCTGGATAACCGCAATACCGACATAGCAATTCCGTGGGGATCATTTTTGCATGATGAGAAAGCAAGGCTGAGTCGCGCGGGTTTAAAAAAATTTTTTTTTCTGGAACAAAAGCAGCAACAAGCCTCCAATTTCATCGTTCTTTCTTTTACTTTCGCACGTTGTTCGAGTATAAGCTTTAAGGTATGCACACGCCCATTCCCCTTTACCCTTTACCAACATACACGCACACACACACACATACGCACCTTTGTGGGGAAGTGATGAACAGTAATTTCTTCACATGATACGCATGATTAGTCAATGACGCCTGATCCCCACTTTTTTCCACTCATTTTTCCATTGTAAACTCGAGACAAAAAAGATGGACTTTGACTGAACAAATCATACTTTTTTTTTGCACAGGTGTTTCTTTTTGGCTTTTACTTGGTTGAACATTTTTTCATCAATAAATGATAGTTTTCTTCGAGAAAGAGAGGCAAAAAAAAAGAGAGGAGCCCTAGTGTGTTGTTCGTTGATTTTGTATGTGCGTGCCTGTCGTAATGAGTGTCTCAAAAGGATTAACCTTAGGCACCCAGGGTGGGGAAGGCGCTTGCATCAGAAATGTTCACGTTGGCTTGTCGCGGACCACGGCCACCACGGCCACCACGGCCACCGCCTCTGCCACGACGCTCGCCTCCTCCGCCGCCGCCACGACGACCGCCGCGCTCGGGTCGATGCCGGGGCTGATCAATCTCGATAAAGACGCGTTCTTTCTTGTTCTTTCCCTTCTGCTTGGCCGAGGACTCTTTGCTCACGTCAAAGTAGGCATCGTCGTCTTTGCGCTCGAAGGGAACGGCGTCCTTCCACTGCGAGTCGTCGACGCCCTCATTGGCCTTGCGGGCTTCCGGAAGGCGGAACTTGTCGGAGACTTTGGACTGGCTCGCGAGATACTCGTCAAGGGTCTTGACGTCAGGCTCGGCGGGCGTAGCAGCACCGGATCCTGGCTTGCTCGCATCTGCCGCGGCAGGATCGTTCGGCGACATGGAGTCAAAAGCACTGTCATGATAAAAGTCAGAATAAAAGGTATAAGAGTTCCGCGCGGGAAAAAATAAATAGGCTATTATTATAATATAGCACACGTACGCGGCCGAGCGCTTGCGTATGTGTGTGTACGTGCGCATGTGTGTGCGTGTACAGCATTTTTTTTTGTTTTTTGGATTTTTCAACTTACGATTCCTCTTGCGCCGTTTCAGCGTGACCCCAGCCTTGGTTGATCTTCTTGTCGTTGTCGCTAAGAAAAAGACATGAGAAAACGCGTCACCCCATAGCAACAGATTTCAAATGAAATCAGATCAGAGAGAGAGAGAGACATACACGAGACCGGTGCCACTATGGCGGTCGAATTGGCGTCCGCGGCCAGCACCGCCAGCTCCACGGTTCGGGCGGGGCGCGTCGTCTCCGAACGGCTTGTTACTCAGCTCAGAACCACGGTTCGTCAAGCCCGACTCGTCACGGTCGCGTCCGCGTCGAGAAGGAGGAGACACTGAAAACAAGTAGGGAATAAGTAAAGTAGGAAGAATCAAAGTGTCATCAAGAACGAGAAAGTTTTTCAAAAGGAAGGAAGAAGAGAAAAAATGAGAAAAGAGACCTACCGGGACGTCGGCCGGCCTGCTTGGTTTTTAAGACCTCGCGTCTGGTGCGAGGCTCTTCCTTGTCCACCTTCTTCGGCTTGACATTGCCGAGCTTGTCTGTCTCGACCTCGTCGTCTGGCACCAAAGCGCTGAACGGGTTTTTAGAGAAAGTCGACATGTTTGAAGCGAAAGAAAAGAGCAAACAAAAACATGGGCCCACCCACATTTTCACAGTGTCGTATGCTGTGGGTGACCAATCATATTTGTCGCGGATTTTTAAATCATAGTTTCACCTTTGGTCGAGGGCGGGGTCACGATGCAATCTTGTTCTTTGGATATACGGGCGCGGTCAGAGTCACCCTGGAAGGGAAAGCGTGCGAAAAAAATAGGCCTTCGACTCAGGATAGAATAAAGGATGCCATCTTAACTTTTTCATTTTACTGTGTCCTCGAAATCAAAATTATATAACGGTATATTCTATCTCGTCTAAGAAATGCAAAGAAGTAAAGTATGAATGTGAGTTCGTGGGAGGATATGCGCGGAAGGGAGGAATAAATAAAAAGCGAGTCATGGTCTATAATAAATCCGGATCTATCTAGCAAGGCACATCCACGTAACAATAGCTAAAGTTGCGGAACGTGTCGTATTCGGGTAAGGGTGTGCTCTGGTTGGGCGATCCCACGAGAATGTCCTCGCTTGTAAACTCTGGGTCAAAGTTCTATGGACAGCATAGCAAAGAAACAATAGTCAGTATCGGAATATATAAAGGCAAATTGCATAAGCTTTGCGTGATGAACAAACCTCAGCTGCTTCGGGATTAGACTACATTGGAGCAAATCAAAATCAGAAAGCGAGAAGTTAGACAAGGCCGAAATATACAATAAACGATAGCTTACGACAAAGGGCGTGATAGGCGGCGTCACTTGTCTCTTGAGAAGCGCATCCCAATCGATTTTGCGGAAAAAGAAGTGGCGTTTGATGACGTCGATGTCTTTGGATTGGGCGCCTAGGCGCAAATGTGGGTTCTTGCGCAAAAGCTAACCACGAGTCAGAAAAGAGGAATTGAGAAGATGGTGTGTGTCCATACCTTGTTGAGCAGGTCCTTCGCCATGGAGGTTAAGTAATACGGCATATTGATCTTTTTGGACATGATGTTATTCATGGTCTTATCGCGGTTCTTATTTCGAAAAGGTGGCTAACAATAGAAGAAAACCGGTGAGTCTATAGGGGTTCAGCAAACATAGTGGCATTTGGATAGCATACCGAACCCGTGAGCATGTCGTAAATAAGGATACCTAGTGACCACCAGTCGACGGTTTGATCGTATTGCAGACCTGCCAATACCTCTGCACCACGTATAAGTACCTTAATACCCTCAAGCGAGCGTCTGAAGATCGTTACCTGGTGCCATGTATTCCACCGTGCCACAGATGGTGTTTGTCTTCCCATCCAACGATACCTTGGAGAGGCCAAAGTCGGTCAAAAGCACATGGCCGTCGCGATCGAGCAAACAGTTCTCTGGTTTTAAGTCGCGGTAGACGATGCCGAGGCTGTGCAAATGGGACAAGGCCAGGACGAGTTCGGCTGCGTAAAAGACGGCAGTGCTCTCTTCAAACATTTGCTCTGTAGCGCTGTGAGTAATTGTTATACATAGTGGATTGGTTATGTTGGATGAGATATGAATATGGTTTACCTTGAGCCAGATAACGAAACAGCTCACCGCCAACCGCGTACTGCAAAATCATGTGCAACTCTGAAGGGGTCTGGAAGGCGTAAAAGAGTTGAACAATGAAAGGATGGCGCACTTGCTCCAATATCTGTCGCTCTGTCTTGATTTGGGTGGCATCAACCGTCAACGACGCTTTTTTCAAGACCTTCATTGCATACAGCTGCTTTTCACGTCGCACCAGGTACACCTTGCCAAACCTACGAGAGCAACAAAACAACACAACACAACACGACACAACACACAAAAAAGTTTAATCGTCGATCCTTTCCATTCAATGCTAGACTTACGCTCCACGGCCAAGGACACAGACTCGGTCAAAGTCTTGGTCCCGTACACGCTGTGAGGGCGAGTAACTGAAATCGTGATCGATCTCGACTTTCTGGCGTTCGGGTTCGTTCTTCATGAAGCTGGATCCTGGCTTTTCAGCAGAAGATGGGGTGGTGGCAGTGGTAGAATGATTTAATCCGAGAATATGCCCCTCAAAGGCTAACATTGTGAGGACAGAGCGGCAAGCAACAGAACGAGCAGCGTTTATTCCCCTGGCATAAGGAGAAGGAGAAAAAGATATTCTAATTAAAACAAGCAGCCAAAGCCCGTTTACTCGGAATAATACTTTTTTCGCTGCTGCGGACCTGCGCTTGCATGTACACAGAATGACTTTGCAGTGGTCTATTACACCTTTGCACACCCAGTAGCATGAGCACCGCGGTGGCTCATGTGGCTCATGTGAAGGTGATGCCGAAAAATGGTGTTTGTTTGCGTCACCACTTGCCATTGATATGGATTAGCAGAAATACTCTTGTTGACACAAGCAAACAGACCCTGAGCTGCCATTAGCATATCTTACTGTATATGAAAAAGTCCCCGATCCGGTGCTTGACATAAAGACCGACTTGAACTATGATGCGCATTCGAAACAGGTGCCACCACTCTTAACCTGTTGCTCTTCGCCTTGGATATACATACAGTATGCTGCTTATACCGCATTGAAGCAATCATGCCTCATTTTATTCTGCGCGCATCGGTAGATACCAAGTGTCTCTATTAAAGCTCTCGCATCGGGTGACGCGCAGCTCGGCTCAAGTAAAAGTGCTGCGTTGACTGATGTGTACAAGCTATTCATGATAGACCTCATTATTATAACAAGGAGCAATCGCGGAAAGCTACCCTTTTAGAGGCTGAATCAAGTGGGTAAATCAATTGCTGTCACTGCTAGTAGAACATTACAGATAAGGTCTTGATACAGCGTATGCTTCGACGTTTTTTTAGCCGTACATAACGTGAGACTCTCGTCTGTATATTGACTACATGACTCCAACGCGGTTGATCTATCATGGCGAGCAAACAGTATCCTTTTATGCCAAAACGAAAGAATAGGCCTTTGATTGGGGGCCGCTTAAACCCAGCAGCAGCAGAAACTGTGGCAATTTGGCCGCAGCCAAATTTTTTTTTCTTTTTCAGTTTGACGTTCATCCCACCGCTTTTCTTCCCTTCTTTCTGTGCACCGATCAACGCTTAGATCATGGCCGAGAATCCTTATTTGGCCCATTTGGCGCCCTCTGAACGAAAGACGGGCAAGGACGCCTTCCACGGCATGATCCCTCGCCAGACCACGGCCGAGCAGGCAGAGACTCTCGAGAATGGCACGCTGAATCCGTTCAACAATCGGCCCTTTACGCCTCGCTACCAAAAGATCCTGGAAGGCCGCCGAAAGCTGCCCGTCCATCTCCAGCGAAATGACTTCCTTGACATGGTCCACAGCAACCAGTTTGTTGTCCTTGTGGGTGAGACCGGCTCCGGAAAAACGACTCAGTAAGTGTAGTGTTGATTGTTGATTGTTGCTTGAAGCAAAGGAGGAGGAAAGACTGACCGTCATACAGAATCCCGCAGTTCCTGGCGTATGACGAGCTGCCGCATCTCAAAGGAAAGATGATTGCCTGTACTCAGCCGCGCCGTGTGGCTGCCATGTCCGTGGCCCAGCGTGTGGCGGATGAGATGGACGTCAAGCTCGGCGAAGAGGTCGGTTACAGCATCCGTTTCGAGGACAACACAAGCAACAAAACGTTCCTCAAGTACATGACCGACGGTATGCTTCTGCGTGAGGCCATGTCCGACCCGCTCCTGAACCGCTACTCGGCCATCGTGCTCGATGAGGCTCACGAACGTACGCTCAACACCGATATTTTGATGGGTCTGCTCAAGGAGATCTGCCGCAAGCGCAAGGATCTGCAGGTCGTGGTCATGTCTGCCACCCTCGACGCTGGCAAGTTCCAGAAATACTTCAATGACGCGCCTCTGCTGGTAAGAATGGACTAAGGAGTGGTATCATGGGATCCTGTATCTCACTCATTTTGAATGATAGAGTGTTCCTGGCCGTACTTTCCCTGTCGAGATTTATTATACACCCGAGCCTGAGCGCGACTATCTCGAGGCCGCCATCCGTACCGTCATCCAAATCCATCTGAGCGAGCCCGAAGGTGATGTCCTCGTCTTTCTGACGGGTGAAGAAGAGATTGAGACCGCGTGTCGCAAGATCAAGGCCGAGATCGACGAGCAGATTCGCCAGGTGGACTGTGGTCCGGTCAAGGTCGTGCCGCTCTACTCGACCCTGCCCCCCTCCGCCCAGCAGCGGATCTTCGACCCTGCACCCAAGGCCCGCACCCCGAATGGTGCGCCTGGCCGCAAGATCGTCGTTTCGACAAACATTGCCGAAACCTCGCTGACCATCGACGGTATCGTCTACGTGATCGATCCCGGTTTTGCGAAGCAGAAGGTCTACAACCCGCGCATTCGTGTCGAGTCTTTGCTCGTATCGCCAATCTCCAAGGCCAGTGCACAGCAGCGCGCCGGTCGTGCCGGTCGTACGCGTCCTGGCAAGGCGTTCCGCCTCTATACCGAGAACGCGTTCGTCAAGGAACTCATTGAGCAGACATACCCCGAAATTCTGCGCAGTAACCTCGGTTCGGTCGTGCTGCAGCTCAAGAAACTTGGCATTGATGATCTTGTCCACTTTGATTTTATGGATCCCCCTGCTCCTGAGACCCTTATGCGTGCGCTCGAGCTGCTCAACTACCTTGAAGCTCTCGACGACGATGGTGAGCTGACACCGGTGGGTGAGATCATGTCTGCATTCCCGCTCGATCCTCAGCTTTGTAAAATGCTGATCGAGAGCCCCAAGCACCGCTGCTCCAACGAGATTTTGTCCATTGCTGCCCTTCTGTCTGTGCCCCAGATTTTCATCCGCCCGAGAGAGGCAAGCAAGGCGGCCGATGCCGCCAAGGCTAACTTCATCCATGCCGATGGTGATCATCTGACCCTTCTCAACGCATATCACGCCTACAAAATCAGTAAGTGTCTTGACGAGAAATGTGTATGGTGCAGTCGCTGACTCGTCCGTATAGATAATGAGAACCCAGACTGGTGTTGGGAAAATTTCTTAAACACGCGCTCACTCAAGTCGGCCGATAACGTGCGCCAGCAGCTGAAGCGTACGATGGAGCAGTGGGATTTGGATTTGGTCTCGACGCCTTTCGAGGACAAGTCTTATTTCCCCAACATCCGCCGGGCTCTGGCGGCGGGCTTCTTTATGCAGGTCGCCCATTTGGAGCGCACCGGCCACTATCTGACGATCAAGGATAACCAGGTCGTCCAACTCCATCCCTCCTCTGGCCTGGACCACAAGCCCGAATGGGTCCTCTACCACGAATTCGTCCTGACCACGCGCAACTTTATTCGCACCTGTACCGAAGTCAAGGCGGACTGGCTGCTTGATATTTCCCCGTCGTATTACAACGTAAGTTTGAAGAAAAGTGCCAAGTTCTCTCGGCTGACACTCTCTCGTTTTTATTAGCTCGCCAATTTCCCTCAGTCGTCTGCTCGACGTGTACTTGAGAAACTGGTCAGCCGCCGGGCGCGGAACACAGAGGATGATAGAAAGTCGAAGAAGAGACGTAGCTAAATCATGTCATCATTGTTATTACTGTTTTACTTTTTTTTTATCTCATTCATTCACACAAAGAATTGCTTTCTGCTCCCTTAGACAGGATATATGCGCTATTCAACATCCTTTGATAACGGATGCTTCTCTCCGTCGCGCTCATAAACGCTCTTTCAAATTAAATGTGTATGTACGCTTGCTCTGATCACTATTTACACTGTATTGGTCAACGTCGTCATAGGAGTCAAAACGGAAAAGGTAACGAGTATGACCAAGGAGAGAATACCACAGGTACAAAAGTGAAGATTTGTACTGACGGCAAGCAACTTGCATTAATATGAGAGAAAGAAGCGACATTGTAGTAAAACAAAGCTGTAATCCAATGGTCGGTTTACGCACGATAAGCAGATAATATTTATCCATCTGTATGCGTCACTTAGACCACCATGACACTGTAAAGTCTTGATACTAACGGGCCAGGTGTATAAGAGTGAAGGATCCAGAAACCCCAATACGCCTTCCTCCTGCTGGCCACCGCTGGAGTCAAATTCTGCACCTCTTTTGCATTAGTACTGTTTTTCCAGCGCAATCAGCCTGTCCTGATACCGGTTTCCCATGCCGGTTTTACTGCTTTCGTTTGATACATGTGCTCAAATCTCAAGCGGTCGCATTTTGGTATCAACTTACGCTACGCACTGTCCTCGTTTCCTTCTCTGTGCATACAGGATATCTCGCCGACTTTTTTTTCGCATGACGGTAGGTGAAGTCGATGCAAGCAGTACCCGTCCTGCGACATATTTGGAGGACGATGTTTACTCTCGGCTCTATCATATTGTTTCTCGGCAAAGGTCACTAGATATACAGTACTGTATAGCTACGTATACTGACGGTGATAAATCTGGATACGTGAAGAAAAGCTACAACCCGGATCACTGAGCACCCCAGCTCCGTATGATAAATCGCAGCACGTCTTGACGAGTTTGGTAGAGAATGCCCACTGAGTGATATGAATTGCAGCATGGCTCTTGAGGGTGTCCAAGCGCCGAGATCGAGAGCATTGCAGGCGAATCATATCGTATCTAATAGAACACAAGTTACAACGCTGTCATGGCACTAGAAAACGCTGCGCACAAACTGCAGGTTTGTGCAGGCGTGGTATTTCTGTACAGATATCTTAGTTTGCTTCATCAGCTCCAGTCTCTATTAGTATTATTTTTTTTCTCTACTGCACAGCTGTCTTATGCTTTATCTCAATGAAAGGAGTTTTTGACGCGTGTGCCATGCTCCTCAACACTGCTATGAAATGACGAGTCAGCCCGTCGGAGTTCCTGCATTGTGACGACGCACCCAGACACACGTAAGTTACGTTCGCCTTTCCGACACGCTTTTACCTCAAGTTGTCCGCATTTTTATTATCATGGCCGATCGCTATAGCTTCTCGCTCACAACATTCTCTCCATCCGGTAAACTCGTGCAAATCGAATACGCCTTCAATGCTGTCTCGCAGGGTGTGACCAGTGTCGGCATCAAAGGTATAAAAGAAAAGGAGATGTGTCTTTTTATCATACTATGACTATAGCTATGACTATGGCTATGGCTATGACTATGACGATTTCTATTAACACGTATCCCGAACTAAAGCAACCAACGGTGTCGTCATTGCCACGGAAAAGAAATCGGCGTCGAGTCTTGTGGATGATTCGACGGTGGAGAAGGTGGCCATGATTTGCTCCAACATTGGCATGGTGTACTCGGGTATGGGACCTGATTTCCGCGTTCTCGTCACCAAGGCACGTAAAGCGGCACAACAGTACAAGCGCGTCTACATGGAGGAACCGCCGCTGCGGATTCTCGTCCAGGATGTAGCAAGTGTTATGCAAGAATACACACAGAGCGGGTAGGTCTTTGGATAGCGCTACACACAGAGTAACATAAGCAACTAACTCCTGTATTCAGTGGCGTTCGCCCATTTGGCGTGTCGCTGCTGATCATCGGTTACGATGAAGTGGGTGGCCCTGCTCTGTATCAAGTCGATCCGTCCGGCTCCTACTGGGCCTGGAAGGCCAGTGCAATTGGCAAGAACATGGTGAACGCAAAGACTTTCCTCGAGAAGCGATACAATGAAGAAATGGAACTCGAAGATGCTGTGCATACAGCCATTCTGACGGTAGATCTCTTCTAGGACCATACGCTATGTACTGTTTATTCATCATTTTTATGTAGCTCAAGGAAGGCTTTGAAGGCCAAATGACCGAGAACAGCTTGGAGATTGGCATTATCGGCGACAGCACAGTGGGCGTCTATGGCGGCGAACGCAAGAACATGCCGCTCTTCAGGAAACTGAGCCTAAACGAAGTACGAGACTATTTGGCAAACATTGCCTAAGTACAGTATATGTATAAAGAAAAGAACAGTGAAAAAGAAAAAGACTCCTATGCGTGCGATTCCCAAATTCTTCTTCTCTGTCTTCTTTTATATATATATATGTGTGTGTGTCTTGTCTTTTCTCCTTTTCTCGTTTTCTTTTTTTTTTTATACATCCCGTTCATAAAACAGCATGTACGCTTCACTGGCTAATACGGTATCAATGTCCACTTCTTCGATCGAATCATCGCTGCATTGCCAGAATTTGGACGGAGGCTCGGGATAGTCAGCGTCATCGCTGAACGGCCGACGCACATCGTGGCCTGTAGGGAACTTTTTGCGTCTGAAGGTGATGAAATGGCCCGACTCATGGCTGCCATAATGCACCACGACCGCGCTCAGACGGTAAGGCACGGCACGGCTGACGGGCAGGGTCCATGACGGTAATGCATTCTGGACAGTGTGGTCCGACTGACCCGGTTCTTCCTTGAGTGCGACATTGAGACCATCACGCTGACCGTGTACAAAGCGGTGGCCGGCCGCCATATTGCGGAGGTAGACCAAGCTGGTGCGACTCATGCGTGACTGAGGCGTGGTGCTGCTGGTCGCGGGGGTGCTCATCGACGCGGAAGGATCGGTCGTATTGAGATAGCCGTTGGTCGTGTAGGGAGCAATGTCGAGGTACTCGGGAAAGCGGACCTGGCAGTGATTCTTCTGAACAAAGCCCGAGGGATGGTAGACGGAGCGGGACAGGTGGAAGCACAGCGACTTGGGCGGATTAGCAAACATGGTTTGCTTTGTCGTACAGCCAAACGTCGGGGGCGATTTGAGCTCAATGCCGGGGAGGGGGGCTTCCACGTTGTACTTGATAGCATCCTTGAGGATCTGGATCTTTCCTTGGAGCTCTACCGTGTCTTGCTCGGGCTGTGTCTGGGAGAGCTCGCGCTGGAGATGCTCGAGGGTGGTGGTCAGCATACATTTCCGGCATCGAAAGTCGGTCAGCACGTCCACTTTGGTGTATGTATCGAGACAGCTTTGTAACGTGCAGCTCAACTGGGACACGCCCTGAATGAGAACAGCACTCGAGTCGATACAGTGTGACTTACCTGCTGAGGCACTGTCAGCGAAATATTATCGAATGTGTTGTGACGAATGGGCGCCTAGAGAAATACATGTACGTGAGCGTGCGAGGTTCTCGCTTCCACCTGGCCAGACATCTACCGTGTAGCCACATTTCACACAGCTTATTTTAGTGGCAGCAAGTCCGGTGAATGGATTTCGCGGCCGGCGCGGTCTATGTCGCAAGTGGCCTCCGGTGGTGGACACGGAGAAGGAGCTCCACATGGATCCCATCGTTCCCACTGAAGACATGGAGGCGGTCTCGAGGTGATCCAGTGCTGCTGGTGAGCCCGGAACCGAATCCTGGCGCGCAGAATGAGTAACGATAGAAGACGACTTAGAATGAAGATGCATACCGGATCACCCTTTTTCAGCATGCCAACATCCAATAAGGACGGGGCCTCTTCGCGATATTGCAGCTCCTCCTCCGACGATAAAGCATGGGAGATGATTTGAAATAACTCTTGGGCATCCTTTTTTGCGTTGTGTTTCATTGCTTAGTGTCAATGCGTGCGGACAGAGTAAATGAGAAGAGGAAGAGAAGAGACTCTCACCTGCTGGTCGCGCTTGATCGTGCTCTGCGTCTTTCGCTCCAATGCACGAATCACTTCGACAGGCACGATGGCCGCTGGTCGTGATAACGGGCGATTGAGGGCTTCAAAGAAATAAGGTGATATCAGTACGACGGGTTCTCGTTCTCCCAATGGAGGGGGGATGGGGTTGAAGCGTACTCTCGATGGTAGTGTACAAGGCGTAGGCGACCGAACTGAGGATAAATGGATCGGTGGGTGGCAAAGGATTATCGAGATCATCGCCGCGTTCGTCCACCCGTTCAGCCTGGAGTAGAGTGTTCCAACTTGTCAAGCCACGGTACAAAGTGCATTGTTAGCTTTCAGACGTTACCAAGTAGGAGCGCAGCGAAGCGAGTGTTGCGAGTGCCTGCAGAGAGCGAGACAAGACAGAACACATATGAGAAGAGAAGCCGAAAGGAAACGAGTGGCCCAAAAAGGCAAACGGCGAAGTATACCTGCAGAACCGAGTTGACAAAGCACGAGTTGCCGGTATTGACGAGTCCGGTAACATAGCGCCCGTCTCGTTCTGGTAATCCAGAGTGAATACGATCCAATGGAAGGCGCTGCAGCTGTTACCTTTCAGGATTTTCGTTTTTATTCGTCTGCGCCTCCGTCTGGCATCGCCGCTCGCTGAAGATAATGCATAGCCAGAAGCGGCTAATGCGAGACCGGCCATGGCGGCAATGGCAGGCAAATGGTATTGTGATGAGGATGACATTGGGTTATAAGAGGAGAACAAGGGCAAAGAAAGAAGGGGAGGGAAACAGAAACAGGATACTGTATACAGCAGACACAGAAGCACGCACACACACTCTCTCGCAGAAACAGAAACAGAAGACAAGAACGGAGTGAAAGATCCTATGTGAAAGTCGAGCGGAGTTCATCAAGCTGATGGGTCCCAAGGAATAATAGCGCAGCCTATATCCTGCGCTTGGGCGCTCTGGCTGGCTCAGAAATGACAGGAAAGCATATCAACCGCGGCGTGCACGTCTGTGTACAGTGTATGCGTATGTGTATTTGTTTCCCATTGTGAGGAGTGAAATGACCAAGACACAAAAAAAAAACAAGAATATAAAAGAAAAAGAAAAAGGGCCACACGGATATGGGGCGCCAGACAAGGGGTGATGCGTAAGAAAGAGAAAAGAGGGAGGCCACAGAAGAGGACACAAAAATCACCCGCCCGCATGGCCCATACCATGCTATAGCTCTTGCATGCCCACACACCTGTCACCCGTATCCAGATTCCTCTTTATTATTGCCTATCTGCTAGTCAATGATCTCTTCTTCCCCATTAATAGCACTGGCTTTTCACATAAGTTTGCGTTAAAGGAGTGCTTGCATCTCTTTCTCTTTCTCTTTATCTGTTTTTCTTTTGTCTACTTACTTCTCTCTCTCTCTCTCTCTCTCTCTCTCTTCCGCTCCCTTCCTTCTTTCCCTTCTGTCATCATTTTATTATATACAAGCCTTGTACTAAAAAACATGTGGCTGCCTCAGAAACTTGCTTTGTCCTTTGACCGCGCCTGGAAAAAGGCAATTCGGCGACAAGTGTCAACAAACGCATCGTCACATACAGCCCGGCACCTATCCAGCAAAACCGTACGAGCTTAGCAAACATACCCCACCTTACTTGCTGATATACTACGTAGACCATCACTGTCGCCGTGATAGGGTGCGCACAAGTTGGCAAGACGTCACTAATTCGCCAACTGGAGAATCAAAAGCAGCGCCGACGCCAATCACGACGTATGTAAGCATGGCAAAAAAAAAATTGAATAGAACTTGCCGAATTAAGAGGTCTATGCATGCACCCAAAACGATGAAAAAAAAAGGTGGCGCTACGATGATCTTCAGCAGGCGAAAATCATCGTCCACACTCATGCTTGACGCAACCCCCTCCAGCCCAAACTTATCCTTTCCGCGTCGGTTTAGCGACAACCTACCTTTGCCCGACGTGACTTTCCTCGAATTTGACAGCTCCACCTTCCAAAGCAACTCTCCTAACCTCCCCGAGGTATTTCCACTTTTTTTTTTCTTGTGTACAGAAAACCCTAGAAGCAAAAAAAAAAAAATAAGAAAAAGGAAAAGGAGCTCCCAATAACCCGCTTTGTCTCTATCTCACACCCCGCAATATAGCATATCTTGCCTGCCTTCCAAGCGGTTTTAGTCTGTTACGACACGACCAACCGAGACTCTATGGATTGCTTGCCCGACTTGCTCAGTAAGCAGCAGCCTATTGGCAAAGAAGGAGAAGAAAATGAACTCACGACTGTAGACACACTTTGCTCGCGCGAAATGCCATGCTTCCTTATCGGGCTCAAAACCGACTTGACCTCCGAGTGTCAGGTAGACCCCCAGTTGGGTTGCGACCTGGCATCCCTTTTCGACGTTCAAGGCATGGAACTCAGCGCCCTGGCGGACACTGTCCAGGTCGACTGGATCTACCACGCCCTCGTGCGCATCACCTCCGAACAAACGACCTACCTTGGCCAACCTTTTTCCGAGTGTTCCAAGAAAGAGGGACACGAGGGTCCGGTTGCCAAGGGCGAGGAGGCCGTGCCGCCAGCAGAAGTAGACTCAGCAACAATAGAAGCGAAGGAAACCTCTCATAAAACTCAATACCACCGACACACATCGCCTCCAGCAACAAGAACAACCACCACCACCTCAATTCCGCCTTCTTCTTCGCCTCCGCCTATCATCACCAAGCGGGCAAGCGAGCCCATCCTTATGGACAAAGCACCGCACAAGGTTGTTCGCTCCGCCCCATCCTCACCTCAGCTGCAACGCAGTCCACGACGCACAAGCGAAGGCAGCGGACAAGTACGACGACGGAAAAGTGAACGTCGTTTGGTAGCTGCGTCTGTCGTGCGGCGCGGAAGCAGCCGCATTGTTAATTCTATCCGCCGCCGTCGCTCGACCCCTAGCTCACCATGTCTGAGTGACATCCTCGACTGTGTGCTTTGCTCGGAAGAGGATCCGGATGGTAAGAGATGCTCAGAAACTGTAGGGTGCGTTGACACACATGCTCTCGTTTAGAGCCACGCATGATTGTGATCTTGGTGACATTTTTCCGTCGATTTATGAAACCAAGAGAACTGGTTCGAGCCTTGATTGAACGGTAAGTATCTCTTTTCTGTAGTGTCATGTGGAAAAATGGAGTGACCAAGGCAAGGAAAGAGAAGAACAGTCAAGAGGAGAAAAGTGATCGATAGGAGGAAGAAAGCAAGAGGTTGAACATTTGGAGGAGCGGAAAAACAGAAAAGGCATTTAAATCGTTGTGCCAGTGTGCACCTCTATGCAGCCTGACAAAGAAAGAACCATGAACAGGCGACGTATTTTCATACATCGCACACTCATTCTTGACCACTGTACCCTATTTAGGTTCGATCAAGACTGCCACGGCAAGTCCCCTCTTCCCACCTTGCAGCAAAAGAGGTAAAAACGAGCAATGGATCAGAATAAGGGTCCCTGTCTTTTTTTTTTCTACGCAATTCTGAAAGAAGAAAAAGGAAAGGAGCTTGTTTCTTACAACTTTTACCAACCTCAACCTCAACCTCCTCCTTACATATAGAATACGATCTCTATTATGCTTTTGGCTATCGCACCACTGGACGGACTTTGTGCTAAGCCAGACGCGGCAAGCCCTGGTATTTTTCCTGAGCCGGATGTCACGACGCAAGGAGCTCCAGGGTATTTGTGATGTGCTTATGCCACTCGCGATGCGGGAGGCACCGGAGGCACGCGATGACCCTGATGCATGCTGGGGCTTGACCGACCCTGTAAGCATGCGGAACAAGAAAGACAGCGGCTATGCCGAGTCGTTCCACCCGCACCATCAACCTCCAGACACAGCCAGTCCTCCTCCGAGTGAGTCCCGGCTTTCCGCCATGTTGGGCCCCGCGTATGCGCCACATAGGACGGAGTCCACCGAATTTGGCGGTCTATCCTACTTGACATTTTCAGGAGCTACCAAATGCGACGATTTTTTTTCGCTCACAGACGTGTGTATAGCGGAACAGCTGACCTGGCTCGAGGCTGACATGTTTCGCAAGATCAAGGTAAAGCTGGGAAAATAAATTGTCGATTCATTCATCCCTTATAATTGATAATTTTTATTATTATTTGTACAATTTGCTCGTGGTAGCCGCGAGACTTTCTACGGTACATCTGGTCGCCGCATAACCCGCTATCCGCCATGCTTGCCCACGCGCGTTATATTACCTCCTGGGTGACCATGACTATCGTGACACAACACACGCGTGCCACCCAAACAGAAGCGATAGAGAAATTTATTTGCATTGCAGAGGTGCGTAATACAATTTCGCTACAAGGCATATGTTTTCCACACGCACACCACATCACTCACCCCTCTCGCATTAGACTCTCCGCGGTCTCGCTAATTTCAATACACTTCCGGCGGTTTTGACAGGTCTGCGAGATGTGAGTGTGCAGACGAGTGAAGCCTTGACGTGCATACGAACCGACTTGGCGGCGCTCTATGCTCGATTAGAGCAGGTGATGAGGTCAGTAGTCCCCAGGCACTGTAAACAAATGTTTGTTACTGATGTAACCTCCCCGCGCTTTGTCGACAATAGAGATACAAACAATGGCGAGCAACACCCCAAGGACGACGACGAGCCGACCATTCCACACATGTAAGACCCGAAACAGATGAAACCATACTATGGTCTGAGTTGTATCTGTAAAATGTCTATAGAGAAACTGCCCTGGAGCGGCTCTTATCGATCGAGTCCATGGAGACAGACCTCACGGGTGGAGCAGTCAACTGGACAAAATACGTACGGATGGGAACGATCATCGATCAAGTGATGCGGCACCAGTATCCACCTTACACTTCAATCCAACCCGACTACTCTGTGCTTTGTATAGTCGCCGAAAGCGCGGCATGAAAAAAAAAAGAAATAAGAAAATGGTTTTTTTCCACATGAGATGAGAGGAGAAGAACAAGGTTATCATTTTTTTTTTATTCTTTGTTGTCATACCAAAATGTGTAAAACTGTCAAGCCTTTTTAGATCGACTTTCAGAGTCGTACACTCAGATAACATAGAAAAAAAAAAATAGAGTTCATTCTGTCTGCAGCACCATCATATACTTCCACTTCATTGAATTGAATTGAACTTTTTTTTGTCTTTTCTCTTTTCTCTCACTCCTCCCTTTTCCTTTTTGTCGTTTTACCTCCCTTTCTTCAACCCCTATCCTTGCTCGAAACGCGCGCGTCATTTTACTTCTGCGTGTACAACACCTTGGCCACTATCGTCTTTCGATTTTTATTTAATTTTTTTTTTCTTCGTCTTCAATTCTGCTATTTTTCAGAAATAAGCCATCATCATGGAAACCTGTGTTTTACCCTGCAACGAGTTGAGGTATGGCGCCAGCGCACCCAACAATGCCAACGCGGATCGTCATCCTCATCACGTCACGTCGGCTCCACCCGCGGCCCAAAGCAACACCAACACCAACTCGGCTGACTTGTCGGTCTTGATACCGTCTGCCACGGCGGCTTTGCTGGCCCAGCACCGTCAGCGCCAACACCAGCAGCAGCAGCAGCAGAACCAGAACCAGCTCAGTTCACAACAAGTGGAAGAAGACAAGCAAAACACACCCTTCGCACGAGCATTGGCAAAGGTGCGAGTGCAGGTGCAAACGCGGCGTCTCAAAGAAAAGTACTTGGCGGTGGAATGGATTCGACTTGCACTCAACCTGCCCGTGGATGAATCGGTGATCAACAGTGTGCCCGATATGAAACGAGAACGAAGCCGGACGGGCGAGATCGCGACCTGGTACGAGTGGAAGTTTGACAAGTCTAAATTTACAATGGAAGAAGTGGAGACCAAGGTCGATCGGCTGCGCAGGATCAAGATCCAACTGAGATAACTCCATCTCTTTACTTTTTCTCTCTCTTATATCCTGTTATTAGTCCTTTTCATTGATCTTACTCCCCTCTGTTTGCTTGCGTTCTATTTCCTCTACCTATCCTTATTGCCTTCTCTTTTTTTTTTTATATCTCTTTTTTTTTCTTGCTTATTTTCCAACTCGACCGTAGGACAAACCACACCCAACGTTGTACATATAATCATTATCTTGCTTTTTTAGCACCCTTCTGCTGCGTCTGCGTTATACTCTGATGTTGCATGCAGTGCGATTTGCTAAATTTGTTGTGTGCTTTTCGAAAACAAAACAAAATAAAAGATATGCGCACATGCATAAGAAAAAAAACAGATCGCTGCTGCATCGAAAACTTCCATACACACACCTTGTACATTCATCACGCCCAAACGGGTGGGGTGATCATTTTACATGAAGCTAGAAGGAGGAGGCACAGACCGCCTGTGCTACCATGAATATACCGCTACATAAAGAGAAAGAGACGTGGGATAGATTACAGTGCCAAGCGTAAAATAATGATATTAGTAACATAGTCAGTAAATGCAAGAAGAGTAAACAGAGGAGGGGACCTGAAAAACAGGGTGGCGCAGATATACAGTATATATGTGTGTGTGCGTGCATATGTAAGCGTTGCAGGTGCCGGACTTTGTCGACGTCTATAGTACTGAGAGAGAGAGACAGAGAGAGACAGAAAGAGATAAAGAGAGGGACAGAGGGACAGAAGGAGAAAGAGGAAAACAAAGACGGTACATACAGCAGCATGTGAACGGTCAAGGTATACAGATAGATAATGACATCGATGAACATCAGATAAACTGGCGACGAATTTCTTGAAGCTCCTCACGGTCGAGCGATAGGGTTTTCTTTGCCATGGGCGAAGCAGCAGGGATGAGGACGGGCGCACAACGTCGGCGGCGTACGGTTTCGGTAGCATGCCAAATGACGTTGGGGATATCCTGGCGCAACCAGGCTACCATCTCGAGACGCACCAGCTCCCGACAGCGTTGCAGGATGCCAGTGATAGAGCCATCGTCGGCTTTCTCCTCCTCCAGCTCCTCATCCTCTGCTTCATGGAAATGTCCCTGCTGTGTTGCCTGAGTCAGCGGGTTCAGGGGTGCACGTGAAGTCCGGCTTCCAAGTGCTGCAGAACGGCCTGCATCCTGGCGTTGCCGTCGATGCGATCTGCCAGACCTTTGAGTAGCCGTACGCGCAGCAAAAGGAGGAGGTTGGGCTGCATTCATGTCGGAAGTAGTAAGCGGAGTGCTGTTTCCAGCGCGGATGATCAAGTTCTCGACATGGGTTGCGTGCCGGGCGACAGCCCGCAGGGTGGCAGAACCATCGCACCGAAGCGCTAATTGTTGCAGTTGCGGTCCATACCGGGAAATTAGGTCGCACACCGCCGCCTCGTCTACCTCTTGGAGCGAGAGCGACAGGTGCCGCACGAGCGGGCACATCTGGCCCAGGGCCCATAATGCAGCCGTATTCGTACCTGCCACCCGGTTACGATTAGCACCGAGCTCGATATGTTCAAGGTACGGCATCCCGGCAAACAGTCCATGGATGGCCTGCTCAGTAAAGTCGGTCCAGTGCAGGCGTAGGTCGGTTGTTTCGGTCACTGTTTTGGTTGGCATGGGCGTATCTATGATGAGGTCGCAGTAGTGCAGCTCAATGCGGGGAAGCCCAGGTAAGGCACGGACGACACGGAAGAGGCTATGCACTGGAATTGCATGAAAACCAGTCAGAGTGAATACTTCCAGTCGGTTAAGGAGGCCCAACAGGCGGTACAAGCTGGGACTGTGAGCCAGCCAGAGCGGGTTGCGGTTCCGTGTGTTGCTGATAGTCAAGCATCGAGTCACACCCTCCAGCGTGCGCTTCAGGAGCGGACGTCGTTCGACGCCTTGCTCGAGTTGGCAGAGGTGCGTCTTGTAGTCAAGCTGTAGATGTCTGTACAGCGCCGGCAGACAAAGCGCGTAGGCTCGCTCGCTTGTCAAGCAGAATCGAGCCAGGTCTGCCTGGCCCAGGTACTTTAAAACGTGCTCCAGAAGCTCTGGAGGCCAGCTGAGTATGCTTCGCATGGAAACAGGAGAAGATAGCCAGAAGGACAAAGCCTAAGTGTGAAAGGACGCCGTCGGGCTTGGGTCGAGAAGAGAAGAAAGGGAAAGAGGAGAGGCAGGGTATCAAAATAGAAAGGGAAGGGAAGAAAAATTGAAAAATAGCTGATGGTTGGTTGGTGGAGTCGGCTATACGCTTTTGGGGATCCACAGAACAACCCAATCCCAAAGAATGTGACTATTTCACATTCAATCGGGGGCAAAAGCGCCTTGGAATAGGAAACAGCACCCACTCACAGTACAACAATGCGCGCTCTATTCCTTTCTGCATAAGTATATCTGTCGAAACGGGGCCTATTTCTGCGAAAATGAACCGGACCGTCGCATCGCCCTCTTTTCCCTCGTTCATTGGGTGTGTCGGGACGGTTGAATTGGACGAGGTGGGGCTGATTGCGTGAATTTTTTTCTTTTTCGCTTGATTGAAATAAAACCGACCCCGTATCCATGATAACAGCACTTGTTGGGTAAGAGAAATGGAAGCGTGTTTTGTAAATAGTCTACAAAGGCGTATATGTATTTTTAATGACGGGGGGCGACTTTGATGTTGTCAAAAGCATCGCGCTCGGCAAACTCGGCAGCGACCTCATCAATGTAGGGTTGCAGGTAGCGCTTGTCCTAAAATACAGAAAAATGGATATGAATACTCGGTTACAATACAAACAGAATAGCGCTCCCTTTTTCCTAGGCTATCTTCGTATTTACCTGCTCTTTGGTGACCCACTGGTTCTTGGGCAGCAGCTGGTGGGACAGGGAGAGCTGCTGGGCGACGCGCAGACGGTAAGCACGGTCGTAAGCCTCACGGGGCTCGGCAATCTCCAGACGGCGGATGGCCTCCTGCACGATGTCGCTCTCCTCGGCAACAAGGTCATCGTAACGGAGACCTGATGATACAAAAAGACAACGAGTGAGTGATTGGGTGCCATGTCACACACTTTGGAATGAATATTTTTTTTTTTTTTTGGTGAAGAAATGGTGTGTTGAAATCAATAGAAATGAGCGTACCCAGCTTTTGGTAAGCGGCAGCGTTGGCGTACATGCTGGCGACGGGCTTCAAAAGACCGGACAGAGCCTTGCTGCTCTGCACGAAGGACTTGAGCGTGATGGACATGCTGAGAGTTGGGAGTGAAGGATTGAAGCTTGGATTGAAAAACGCCTGTAAACAACCACCCCCCCATTACTGGAGCAGTCATGGTCTGCATTTCTATCTCCGACCTGGATACCCTCCACTCGTCTGTTACTGCATGTCTACCCTACGAAAAGTAACGTCGATTACTGCCCGTTCATAGCACATGGCACTCGTATAATATTTTGCAAAGAGTTTTTAAAAAGATGCTCCATGGTCTTAGATATTATCATTTTAATGAGATGGAGAGTACGGTGTGGGAGATGGCGGCCGAAACTGCTAACTACGGTAGAGAAGCGCGTCTAGAAGGTTACTGGTATGTGTGCCATGCTTTCCTCTGCTTCCTTTGTACGTGTAAGACGCTGGTTATGTATATAAGGCAGACGATATGAGCGGCAGCACGAAAATTAAACTGGTTATAAGGACGTTACCTGGGCGTCAATCTCTACTGAACTGATCATTCTTTCATGATACCTATTGATATGGGATGGGATGTTATAAGTAACTATTTTCATCCTACATTCTACATTGTTAAATCGATCTGTGGGCTAAGTACAGGAAAACCCGAAAAATGCAGAAGATAGCTGAGAAGTCTTGTCTATGCTGCACAGCATCTATAGATACGGGCATATTTTTTTAGGTTAATTGATATACGTTCGTCTCTGGATATGGATGCATTTATGGCAAGAGTGCATATGACATATGTATTGGCGTAATAAACGCCTGAGAGCCGATACCAGATCCATGTTACTTGCTGGACATAAGGCGAGCGCATTGATAGAAACATGTCCTCTGATCAAAGAACGAGCTTCACTGGCAATACTCGGATGCAGTCCCTCCCGGAGATAGAAGAGCATTGGTTGTGATCTAACCATGATATATTGGCTACCAATGCATACGGGATGCAAGTGCCTCAGAAGGAGGGCTGTTTATACATTTCCATATTGATAAACACGGTCCAACATCTTGGTCACGTGAGGAGATGATCCAAAATCTCGGGAGAGCGGGCCAGCATATCCCGACGCCTTGGTCTTTCCGCTTCGCTCTGTGCACTACACACGCACACGCACATTCACTACACACTCTTTTTAACGAGCATCTTGGGCATCAACGCAACCCCTGCCTTCTATCGCTGAATTCGTTTGGTTCAGCCCTCTTTACAAACGCACCCTTTTCCCATCTTAGTATCAAAACCCGGTCATGGAAAGCAATGCTTCCCGCCGATCACACCCATACCCTTACAATGCGGGAAACCCAGCAGCACAGCAACAGCAACAACAACAACAACAACAGCAGCAGCAGCAGCCACAAGCACAAGTTCATGCGTCTCAGCGGCAGCAGCATGGGAAAGAGATATACCAGTATGACGCGCCTTGGCCCGTGTACTCGATGGACTGGAGCAAGAACCCAGCCGACCAGAAGGGATTTCGGTTGGCCCTCGGCAGCCTGATTGAAGAAAGCAATAACAAGGTAAAGTCCCTCCCTTCTCTCGTGTTTGTATTCAAAAGGATGCACTCATGCTGTGGGTCTGATATTGATAGTTCCAAATCGTTGCGCGCACTGATATGCTCGATGGCGGCTCCATGTACCACAGCAGCAGCCAGCAGAACCAGCCCGATTTCACGGTCGTAACCGAAGCAGACATGTTTTACCCCATCACCAAGATTCTGTGGGAGCCATGGAAGGTAACGTCTGGAGCAGTACTATACGGCAACGGGTGCTCATCCCTTCTTCCTCTCCTTCTCAGGGTGACCCGAGGCGACCGGATTTATTAGCCACCAGTGGCGACATTCTGCGGTTATGGGAACTTGTCGATCACCCCAGGTACGGGTCTACGAGCAATTCTATCAATAGCTCCAGCGGGCGCACCAGTCCGCACTACCACATGCAGCAGCTCGTCAAGAAATCCGAGCTTGCCAACGTAAGCCATCCTGCAATACGCTCAACATGCACTCACGCCTCCCCCATTACATTACATTACATTACATTACATTAGACAAAGCAAACCGATTTCTGCGCACCACTGACCTCTTTTGACTGGAACGAAACCGACCCGTCACTGGTCGTGACCTCGAGTATCGACACAACCTGCACGGTCTGGAATGTAGAGACCAATCAGGCCAAGACGCAGCTGATTGCGCACGACAGCGACGTATACGATGTTGCGTTCATGCATGGCTCGCCGGACATTTTCGCCAGCGTTGGTGCCGACGGATCGGTGCGCCTTTTTGATTTGCGCTCGCTTGAACACTCGACCATCCTCTACGAAGCTCCTCCACAACCACAACAAAACACTTCCCAGACCAGCGCATCTAACCCGCTCTTGCGGCTCCAATTCAACCGCAACAACCCGAACCTCATCGCCACCTTTCACATGGAATCCACCTCGGTCCTTATCCTTGATATCCGCTACCCGAGCTCGCCCATGGCCGAGCTCGTCAAGGGACACCAGGGCTGTGTCAACTCCGTCAACTGGTCTCCGACGCATGCCACCCAGATCAGCACAGGCGGCGATGATGGACAGGTCCTTGTGTGGGACATCAACCACCCGGGCAGCACAGGCTCGAATGATAACCACTCCTCACGACAGTATTCTCAACGTTACAGCCAGCACGCGTCACCGCGACTTGTACAAGACCCAATCCTCGCCTACTCGGGTGTCGCGGCCGTCAATTCGCTATCCTGGAGCCGCGCGGTACCGGAATGGATTAGCGTCAGCTTTGGGACGACTGTGCAGGCACTGCGCGTCTGATGTGTGTGTAGTTTTCTTCTGTCGTATACTATGACTTGTTTGCATGTGACCTATTCACTACATATTCGGTGGATGTGCGCTTATGTAGAGAATTTTGGCTCTGGAATAATACTATCATGTAAAGAATTGTTATCCACTCCTCCTTATCTGGTAAGACGCTTTCAGGCGATCCATTATACAAATGCGTGATGGTAGGCTGATATACCGGGTGGTGTTGAGAACATGACAGGTACACAAGCTCCATTTTATTTTCGTAGTTGCTTATGGGTCGATGGATAGATTATATGTATGTTTGTCAATATCTTCGCAACCACCCTTTTTTGGTCAAATGCGGATACTGTAATGTCCATTGTTATTTATTTGCCCACGAGCCGGGCAACATGGACATATCTGTCGTATCATGTAGCATTAATTCATTAAATGCTACTGCTTCAGCATAGCCACGAAGTTCGCCGTGCGATCGCTACTTCACTTGCTCTTGTTGCTCTTTGAATACAATATGACATATTGATATAATCTTCATTCCTATCTGCACTGGGAGATAATGGGAAGTTGCGAAGACGAGTGTGATGCTTGCCGCCACCATATACCACGAGAAACATATGACGTGTCTGGATACGGGCCGCGGTCGCTTATGCGATCATCGTCGTTCTTGCGTAAACCAAGGCGGTCCCCTAGTAGTAGTTGCTTGACTTCGTTTCGTCTTCCCTTCGTTTGTAAATAATATATAAGGAAACGCAAGGTAGCTCCAATTAGCGCCGACCAACATCTTAAGCTGGGAGAGCTTCAAAGGCATCACTTCCTGAAGGCAGAACCGAGGCGAGGAAAGTAAAAATATCAGGCTTTTACTCGCATGAATTTAGGTGTGCGGACTTGGAGTGCTTTACGTCCTTTTCTCATGCCTTACTTGTACGTCGCTGATCTTATCTTTCGATCGACGTCTATCGGTCTTTATTCTTCATCAGAGATCCTCAGCTACTACAAATAAGACAAAGATAATTATATATTGCGACTAAAGTACAACCTCGCCGAGCAGATGGCTATCTAGAGTGTGGAGCTATGCTACACCCGTATATATCCTACTTAGATTAGTAGTACTGAGTGTTGCCATCACGTCCAGAGCATAACACAGTGATAGTTCTTGTAAAGTGCGTTGATGGCTATGTTTTGCACGTTAAGCTTTCGGGCTTACTAACCATCACCGGTTTGCCGTTTTTTCCTGTGTCACAACGAAGACATGTCGACTGCAAGATATGGGCGTCCAGGACATGGAGATCCTTCTGTATATCAACGTGTATCTTTTCTAATGTTCCGTGTTGACGAGTTAAGCTTCATATACACCTTCAAGTTAATCAAAATGTTTTTGGTTTGAATTTCTTTCATTTGAGAGCGTCAGGGGAATTTTGGTGTGGTGAGCCTTTCTACCACGGAGAAAAAAAAAGAAAAAAAAAAAGAGAGAGAGAGAGAGAGAAAAGAAGAAACAGGGAGAATAGTATGACCGAATATATGTGTTTGTGAGGTTTGTAGTATTGCGCGGATATGAGAAGAAGAAAGAAATGAATCAATGGGAATCGAGAAAGGGGTTACAAGAAAAGGAAACAAAGAAGGGGTAAAAGAGGGAAGAGATAAAGAGATTACAGAAAGAAATGGGTGTACTGACGGCTATCAACGTGGACGTCCATCTCGGTCAGCTTGTACTCGTTGAGTTCCTGCTTAATCTTCATAGCTAGGAGGGGAGTCAGCTTCTGGCAGGTCGCGTTCTGATCGCACTGGCGGTCGTATTCGGCCGCAGTAAAGGTCTCGTGAACCTGGATGGTGGAACAAAAGTGGAGCCGGCGTTTCTTTCCCCCGCTGCCATTGGCGCTGCCAAGGCTCGCGGCGGAGGTGATGGACGACGCCGACGACTGGGCGCCCAATGAAGGACGCAGACGCGGCGAACCGTGGAGAGGCAGACCATAGTGCAAACCGACCGAGGCAGGCGGAAGGTGCATGAGGTCGGTCTCATCGGCCTCGTCTTTCGTCTGCCTGTGCAAGGACGTGGAAGAGGACGACGGTGGCAGCCGTTGCATGTCTTTCTGGAGAGGGCGTTGCCGCGTATCGACATCCTTCTTTTGAAACAAGTTGGACAGGCCTGCAAACGAGCGGCGGCGCTGCGGTCCAGTTGGGGTTGCCAGCGCACCGGGTGTGCCTTCAGGCACGGAGGCGAGGTCGCTCTTAAGGTTGGACATGCTAAATACTTTGCGTAACCGTTTGGACAGGGACATCTTGGTGTTCAGGCTCATATCGGACCGGATCGTGGTCTGCGATAGGTTGGACGACACCGACGTGATGGATGAGCGGCGCATACCGTTGGATTCGAGCGACGGTGCAGGCGATGGCACGGACGAGGACGCGGAAGATGATAGGGAAGGCGGGCGCATGGACGGGTCGATCGTCGGTCGCGGCTGTTTCGGCTGTTTGGACCGAGCAAAATGCTGCTGTTGCTGTTGCTTCAAAAGCTGGGCCGAACGGTTGGCGTGATGGTTGTAAGGGGTAGAGCTCGATTTTTGTACATTGACAGGCGAGGAATGGGTCGAGTCGCGTGAGGTATTGCTGGCAGTGCGCGGGCGGCGGTGGTGGGGATAATGTTTGTTGTACGCATTAGAAGAGGGAGTAGTTGTAGTAGAGTGCGAATAATAGTAAGATGATGTCTGTGGGTGTTTTTGGTACGCGTCACCTCCCGTTGCTGTAACAGAAGCCCAGGTATCCTATTCGAGAAAATAAATTATGAGGAATGATCGACACCGAGGTGATAATAAAGAAAAGGGACAAAAAAAAGAGGTGCGAAAAGGGCCACACAAGAAAACTGGTTTAAAAATAACCTGCTTGCCGAATTTGGCAGGAGTAATACTTGCCTGTGGGTGTTCGAGTCTCAGTTTGCTGGAGAGATAGTGCGACAACGCCGCATCGTCTGGTTTGCTTGTCAATGTTTTCCGGTTGCTACGCGACGCAGGTGTGCTCTTGTTCATGGCGGGTGTATTCGCGGACTGTATCATGGCTGCCATCGTAAGAATCAAAGAGAGGTATCGCTAAAGAAAAAGAAAAGAGGAAAGAGAGTAATAACGTGTAAGAGCTAAGGGGTTTATATGTGTAAAAGGAGAAAGAAAAAGAAAAAGAAGAAAACTCGAGAACGGGTGTGCGCGTGAGGAAGTAAGAAAAAGTAAGCAAAGGGAGAGCGAAGCAGGAATAGAAAAGAGGCAATATAGAATGAGTTTGCAAGCTGCAGATAGAAGACTGAGAGCGAGAATATAGGATTGTACAGGTAAAAGACTGTATGTACAGTAGGAATGTCTTTTTTGGTGGTAGTCGTATGACGATAAGAGGTAGAAAAGGTTTTAAAAGATTGACTGCATCAAAAAAAAAAAAAAGAGAAAGAGAGAGAGATGGCGAGAGAAGAGAGACGAGAAGAGGTATGGAGAGAAAAGAAAGGAAGGGAAAAAGAGAAATAACGAAAGGGCAAATGATGAAAAAAAGGCGCTTTAGGGACAAGGTCGTACACGAATTTGGATCTTGCTGTTGCGCACTGCACCGAGGGCAAAAGGTGAAAAGAGAAAAAAAAAAAAAGCCAGCGGGGATTTAAAATATTAAAAGCAATGATGAGCGTCAACAGTGTGAAGAACTGTAAATGAGGGTAATTTGCACTACCCGAAAAGCTTATAGGCGGTTTCAATCTCAACAAATACATATATATCGAACCAGCTCTAGAAGTCTCTAGTTAAAGTCGTATATAGTCATGCAAGCGCAAATGAGTGGGGCCTGATAACTTTGAAAAGAGACACGTGCCGTGTAACTCACAACGATAACATACCTGAAAAATTTGGTTATATAACGGAACCCATAGATGAATGTATAACGCAAACGGCTCATGAGGGCGGACCGGACAGGTTAAAAGCAGTGTTCTTCTGATCCGTCGCGGACAATGGATGCCGCGTTATTTTGATTTCAAGGGGTTGAACTAATCCATTATTTATGGACAAGGAGAGACCGCGAAGTGGAGAATTACACTAAATAGAAACGAATGTGCTCAACAAAACCAGCTACCTCATGCTAGCAGTAGACAAAATTCTGATGCACTAGAAGGCTTTCAGAAAAACGGATACATACGTACATAAGAGGATGCTGACATTGAGTGTATGCAACGCACACAAAGAAGGGGGAAAATCATGGTGACACGAGATGGAGGAAGCTGCTGGAATATGGGCTGATCACTATGAATATATACTTGCATTTCAGTATATCTATAGAGTGCAATCTGGGTCGTTTTCTGCTGTCCATCGAAAGAAAGCCTATAAAGGCAGTTATTGCACTTATGCGATGTTGATCGGAGGTCAACAAGAAGAATTAGACGCGACGCGTCAACGATATAAATTCGTCACTAGATGGGAACTCTGAGCCTGTCCATCAAATGCATGGTCAGAGGTATCTGAGCTCCTTCCAAGATATGCACGAATGGGCTCATACGACAGTTAAACGCGCCATTTCCCAGTACAAATACAACTTTATGTATGAATGGTTCTGTTGTCCTCCTTTTCCTACGAGAAGAGAACCTAATTTTACTCATCATCATACTCAACCGCGTCGTCCGGTTCCTATGACATAACATGAGTAACAAAGGACTGGCTGCATACCATGATTCTCACCTTTGGCTCGAGATCTTCTCCATACTGCATGGCATGGTCGACGCTGGAGAGCACGTATTCAACCGAATCCTCGTCAGTGATATTGAGCGGTATAAAACTGACCATGCTGTAGTCGTCAATCTAGCATATGGGTTATTACGTACGATCGTTATTATTTTTTTTTCAATTGCTTACGAGTTGCACAATCGCTTGATTGAGCGCCTTGAACTTCATACTGCTTGGCGACGCCGCACCGTACAAGCCTTCCACTTTACCGGCCTCATCTGCAATTAGCATTGGATCGGGATCGAGGTACCGGTCAACTTCACGTTTTGCGAGCGCCTTTTCCATGCGTCTTCTCCGGCGACGCCTCCGGCGTTCTTTTTCATCCTCGTCCGTTTCGCCTTCCATCCTTTCATCCTCTTCCTCTTCTTCTTTGTTGATATTACCGTAGTCGCCTTCCACCAGATCCATCTTGGTCATAACATTGACATGGGGGATCTCGAGATTGACCATGGCACTCATCGCAGACAGGACTCCCGAAAAGTATTTGGACTTGTCTTCCATGAACTGAGACTCGAGACAGTAAACGCCACAGATGGACATGTTCCAGAGACGCAGGCTCTCGCATATACGACGCATGATCGGGAAATGGGTGTATAGCTCGATCTGACCGGGACAGTCAAAGATAAGGTAGTCATCATCATAGTTGCCAATTTCTTCTTCCAGCCAGTCCAGGTTGTTCAACAAGAACCTATAGACACATGAATAAGCGAATGGCGAGATCTGCTCTCACTTACTCTAAGCAGTAGATCAATCCACCGTTGGGTCCATATCCCAATTCGTCCATGACGTCCTCAAGTGTAATCAGTTCACGAATATCTGCGAATATGTCAAACAAAGGCGCGCTCTGCAGTTTCCAGTGCTATTTTACCGATCGTGGGTTCATATTCGAAGTGTTCAGCTGCAGGATCGAGATTGACTAAATGGACGCGTCTCTTGGTTGCTTGGCAGTGTGTCATCATGGTTGCGCAGAATGTTGACTAACCGATCGCGTTGTCAAGATCCAATCGATCGTGCATGTCTTGAGTCTCTTACCTTGCCACTGCCGGCAGGTCCCATGACTAGCTGACAGTGTCTACCCCTATCGTAACATTTTGTTTACGTCAGATTCTGCTTGTAATTCTGCGTCATGCCATTTACATTGTGCAGTCAACACGTTTTCTTTTTGGTCTGCTGCGAAAAAAAAAAAGGAAAAAATATTGCGAGGCGGGGTTTGCATATCAATGCAGGCGGCAGTAGAAAAAATAAAGAAAAAGGCGCCAAACACTAACGCAAACGCCATGCCCGGTCCTCATATCTCTCCCCAGAAGGAAATCATTGCTTCTGGATCCACACCATCGAGTGTATATGACTATGTCTGTATATACTCGTGATTGATTGATTCGTTACGGTGGGTTGCCCGTTATGGTTACTTGCAAGACGGGCTCTAATAAGAACGAAGAGGCGTTCTTCTGATTTCTATTTGCACCAACGGAACGAACGAACGAACGAAGTTTAGCAAACTTCGGTTCTTCGCATCAGCGGAGGCAGAAGAGCGAACGCTTTGCGCTGAGAACGCTGTCCCTTTTTCTTATTTTAAGCGGCCGCACAGAAAAGAAAAGGAACATACCATCATCCCGCATCAGCCCAGCCTTACTACTCTGTATTCCGTATCTCGCCCGATATCTCCCATACAATATAGACTCTTTTGATAATGGTGCAACCACCCGTGCGCGTTTGGACCGGATGACCTCGTCCTTCCTTTAACAATAAACGTCATCACAGCCTAATTTCTGGTTGCGGAGCTTCGCCGTGTGGTGTTGTGTTGTGCCGCGGGAAATAAAAGGGGGGGGTGTCACTTTGAGGGGGTTATACAAAAGAAGACAGGGTCCTGAGAAACGGTTATACTGTACATACGTACGTGGATTATACTGAGCAGCCCAGTATGAGATCGCCACTCGAAAGAATATGCGCCCCAGATTATAGGGGTAAGAGAAAGCGTGCAAAGACAAAATAAGGAGGAAGTGCAGCACTTTTGCATGACACCTTGTTTTGGTTTGTATTATGAAAGCATGCAAAAACAAAAGATCACTGCGGTGCCGTCGTCTTGGCTTTTTTGACATTACGAGGACAATGGGCCAACCGATCAAACGTGGTTTAATTTCTAAATTGGGATAAGCCTTTTTCCCGTCATACCTTCGCGAAACAAATACCGTCCTTTTTGTTTCAAGGAGTGGGCTTTGTCTGTTTGAAGAAGTAAGGCAAGTGAAGCCCGATAGGGATATGCGAATTTCGCTGCAGCTTGCATCGCGTGTGGCAAAGAGAGTTTTCTTTGATGCAGTAGCTGTGCAGTCCAAACGCAAAAAGGATGAGGAAAATGCCTGAATAAACGATGTATATTTGGTTATGGCATGCGCTGATACACCATTTTTGTGTGTGTGTGTGTTGTGTATGGATGATGTGAGCTGCGTGTGCGTGTCTTTTTTATTTGTGGCCAAACATGCTGCAGAATGTGAGCTCCCTCCTGCTGTGTCAATACCTCTCTTTTTTTTTTCTTAAAACGGCTTGCCATACTTTACTCTTTTTCTTTTTTTTCCTTCCCTCTCTCTCTCGCTTTTTTTTCCATCCTTCTCCCCTTCTTCTGTCTTCCCCCCCCCCTCCCCTTAGCCGCGCGTGCGCAAGAAAGATAGAAAAAGACGTCAGTTTTGCCATAGCCTATTTCTATGCCTGCAGATATTCTCTCCGAGCAAATACGATTACCATCAACGAATATGTTGGACAAGCCGTTGGGTCGGCCAAGACGAAGCAGCATGATGGAACGCAGCAACATTAAAGTCAGCAGAATACCAACCACGACCACATCCACACTGCTACCTCGTGCCGATGGCAATACTAGCAAGACCCTGGCGAACGGCCGCCGTCGATCCATGGCACCGATCACATTGACAACCAAACCGGCTGCGCCTGAACCGGACCAGCCCAGTCCTAGTAAGACGAGTCGCTTCAACATGCTCATCCGTCGCCCTAGCAAGTCCAGCAGTACAGCGACCAACAGCAGTTACGGTAGCCAAAAACGGGATGACTACGAGGCAAACAGGCCGTCTCCCATGTCCCGTCGCCAGTCGCTCACGCGAGCCACCGCGTCGAGTCTCGCTAAAGTCGTCCCTTTTGGACACAATCGATCCTCGTCATCCAGTGATCTCAAAGGACGTACAGCGGCAACTGGCAGTAATAGCAACAGTAGTAGTAGTAGCGACAGTAGCAGTCAAGGGGTCGCCGGTCGCCGTCGGAATAGCATGATGTCCCTTTCCCCGCCGGAAGTGCTTCGACACCCGACTACCAGGCCTTCTCCTTCGACCAAAGGTACGGCATTTAGATCTTTACACCATGATGCGCTTACTAGCTATCCACTTTTCTTTACAGGTAGTCATCGCTGGTCCTCCTTGGGCGGGCTTTTGCGCCCTTCGCATTCCTCCTCTTCCTCGTCCTCAACGAATTCGTCTGCAGCCACCACGGCCAGCACGCCCCTCCGGCGGCGCAAGACATCCATGACAACAGTTCCATCTGGAGCCAGCGAGGCGGGCAAATCGTCCAACAAGATGCACAACGCTGCACCGCCTGCCCCCGCTTACTATGGCTCGAGGCTAGCCCATCTTGCCCAACAGCAGCAACAGCAACAGCGGGCCCGGACCACAGCAGGGCGTGCGCCACCTCCTACAGTGGCAGCCTCAACCACGGCCGACGTACGTCACAAGATGTCCCGACCCATTTCAAATGTTTCTCCCAATGCTCGTGTACAGAGCAGCATCGCTGCAAGCACTAGCGCGAGTCAGGTGCCCCCGCAAACGCAGCAAGTGCGGCGTCCAAACAATAATCATCACGCGAGCGGGGCACATTTAACAGAATCTTCATCCCCCAGCCCACCTGAAGCGTTGCGGGTGCGCCGTGCATCTCATATGGAGGTCGTGTGCGACAGTGACATATCAACCGTCAGTCTTGGCTCGCGTCGCAGCAGCATGTCGAGTCTTCGAAACCAACATCAGCTCACGCAGCATCCGGCTTGGCTTGCCAATGCCGGTTTCATGCGTAAATCGAAATGTGCCGCGTGCAACCCGAAAGGGTCTGTCGAGGTGCATCCTGTTCAGACGCAGGGCATGCACCATCAATCTCATCATCATCAACATCATCAACGCTCCTTGTCCCGCTCGAGTTCCATGTATGACGTACAGCAGCAGCAACAGCACGCGGCGGCACCCCATTACACAAGCGCTGCACCCCAGCCAACAACGCAGCCGATAACGCAGGTAGCAGCACCATCAGCAGCGCCCAAAGGTAGCACACAAACATGCCCTCATTGTTTGTCTGTCACACCACCTCTCCGTCTCAAAGCACCGGGGACTTCCGATCCATCCGAACGAAAGATGACCGAGCACCCACAGGAGCAGCAAGAGCACGAGCCGCCTACTACCCCCACCCCATGCGAAATCGAATCCTCCCACTCCACCCATATCTCCTCCTCCACCTCCGTCAGCTCCTCATCTGCCTCCTCTCTGCCCAAATCCAACGCAGCCATCCTGACCAGGTCCGCTCCAACCCCAGCTGCGACAGCCGCAGCCGCGATGGCCGCCGCATCGGCCGTTGTTACTGCTGCGGCTGCGACAGCCATAAGCGGCGCCAAAAACGACGGCAGCAAGCGCTGGGCAGAGCTGATTGCACACTGCCTCGAGCACTCGAACAAGCTGGAGGTGCTCGCGCACGACCTGCTGGGCTCCGAACAGCGGGTGTGCGCACGCGTCGAGAAATCCCAGCAGACAGATGAGTCACGTGTAGACAAATACGCGGTCCAGATCAGCGACTGCGAGAGCCTGCTTCAGCAACAGCGGCGGATGCTTGACGAGATGGAGGCCATGCTCAAAAAGCCCGAGATGTCCTCGCCTCCGCCTACTCCCCCTTCTGCCCCTGCCGATACCACCGGTGATTGCCATAGTGCTCATTCTGCCGCGATATACGGCCGCAGCTGGGGCGAAAAAGTTGAGGACAGTGTGTCGCAGCTACGATGGGCGGTCAGCCAGTGGGTGGGCGGTAGCGCTGGCACAGGCCAGATTGTCGAATGTACGCTCGGTCCGGACGGCCAGCTTAGTATCGTGACTGTGACCGGCACAGTCGTGACGACCGAAGCCAGACTATTACCGAAGGTAACCTTGAGAGGGAAAACGAGAGACAGAGAAACGGCGCACGAAAAGAAACAGGGACTGACAGGGAGTAGGATCTGTCGCAACAGGAAACCGCAGAGGATGACGAAAAGCACGTGTACTATCACCACTATTTGGTCCATTTGACCCGTGAGGATCGCAGGGACAGATTTGCCCCCTTGTCCTCGAGTGAGTGGGTTCCTGATGAGCACAGCAAGAACTGCGAATTTGTGTACCCTGGCTCTAGCGTACGATGCGAAACAGAGTTTGACTGGCTGGTGCGTCGCCATCATTGCCGCAGGTAAGCCAAAACTCAAAAATACAATCAGGTGTCTGTGCGACCATTTCACTTTTTCCTGACTGATGGATCCATTTTCATTTTCCTAGATGCGGGCATATCTTTTGCAACGCTCACAGTGCAAACCGCCTACCATTGTTCCAGGACGAAAAAGCCGAATGGGCACGTGTCTGTGACGCCTGTGCCTTCAAGATGGTCGGCGGCCACAATGTGTCCAACAACGCTTAATCGTACATACCACTCTTACATATACCGAAGTTTATATACATCCCTCCCCCCAACAAACACCCGATCACGCATATAGTATCCACATGCACACGCACAAACAATACAGCTGGTACATGCCTTGTTGTCGCGCCAAGTATACCCGCACAGATTCATAGTCATGCAAATCAGAATGAATGAGGCCATGAATTGCTGTTATCCAGTATCATCCTGATAAATAAAGCAAGCGCTTCAACGAATGAGGAATAAGAAAGTAACTCCTTTCTGTTTAAAGTCAGTTTCAAAGAACAATAATAGATTGTGCACTTTTGCGGTGTCACATCATCATTGCTGTGCAGGGACACGTGGCGTGGTGGTGGAGCAGATCACCTGTTTCTGATTTTCCGTAAATGAAAAAAGTCACCTTCTTTCTATTTCCCTCTTTCTCTCTTGATCCTTTCACTTGTCTGCCTAATTTATCCACTCCTTCTCTCTCTTTATCGCCTTTTTTTCCCTTCACTTCCCTTTCCTCTCTTTTTAATACTTTACTCTTTTTTCTACACCACACATGACCATTCCACCCCATCTCAGCGAAGAATATGCTGCTATTCTCAGCGAGCTTACCAACTCGTTGGAAATGAAACGTCCTGTGGACGTGCTCCAGTTCTGTTCCGACTTTTTTCAGGCCAAGTTGGCCGAGCAACAACAGATTTGGACTGGGCAACAGCATCACCATCATTATTTCGACGAACATACAGTAGATGGTAATAAACGCAAGACGTGCCTAATTATAAAGGAGACTGTTCCTTACAAGAAGCACAAAGACATGATGCTTGATCCCAACAGTAACGAGACCCTGATGATGCACCCTACCGCATTAATGGCGACAAGCCCACCCACTTCCGGAGCCGAGTCAGTCCCGACCCTGCAGAGCTCGTACGAGCCCTACTCGACGAGCGACGAAGAAGAGGACGAAGACGACGACCTGTTTGAGGATGAAGACACGTTCGGGGGTGAGTTGCCCGACTTTTCGTCCTCGGGACACTCGTACAACCGCGGCCGGCGCACGTCCGTGAGCGCTGAGTCCATGACACCATCCCGGAACAAGACCCGCGTCAAAAAAGTCATCCCCAAGACCGACGCCCAACGTGAGCGCATCAAGCTCGCGATCGCCAACAATTTCTTGTTTCGTAACCTCGACGAGAACCAGGATGAGGACGTGGTCAATGCCATGGCAGAAAAGGTCGTGCGTGCGGACGAGCAAGTGATCGAGCAAGGCGCGATTGGTGACTACTTTTATATTGTCGAGTCGGGCTCGCTCGACTGTTACATTGACGGAAACAAGGTGACGACGTACGGACCGGCGGGTAGCTTTGGCGAGCTTGCGCTGATGTACAACTCACCGCGTGCAGCGACGATCCGCGCAACCACAGACGGTGTCTTGTGGGCCCTGGACCGCGTGACCTTTAGACGCATCCTGATGGAGAATACGGCCCAGAAGCGCTACATGTACGAGACTTTTCTCGCTGAAGTGCCAATCCTGACCTCGCTCGACTCATACGAACGGTTCAAAATTGCGGATGCTCTCGAGACAGTCGTCTTCGAGGCAGGCGAGACGGTGATCGAGCAAGGATCAGTGGGTGAGAACTTTTACCTCATTGAGTCAGGGGAAGCTGCTTTCTTTCAGCGCACACCAGAAGGAGAACAAAAGGAGATCAATTGCCTCGGCAAGGGAGCTTACTTTGGAGGTAAAATTAGCAAGACGGTGGTGCAAGAAAAATGGTTGTCTCCTAACTTTTCACTCACCCCTCATTTCTTCTCTCTTTTAGAACTTGCCCTTTTGAATGACAGCCCACGCGCAGCAACCGTGGTTGCTCGAGGTCGTCTCCGTTGTGCCACCCTCGGTAAAAGGGGGTTCAAACGCCTGCTTGGTCCCATTATGGATATTCTGAAGCGCAACTCTGAAAATTATGCTCGCATCATGCGAGAAGTTGAATAAGGTGCATCGGGCTCGCCTTGATGTCTATCGTTCTTTGCGTACATTATACCCTTCTTCTCGGTTCTCATGCACCCTATCGCCTCTTTCCATTCCACTCCTTCCTCACTACTATAATATCTGCTCAGTATCATTTATACATGATCCACCACTATAATTACCTCCCTCTCTTTCTCTTCTTTTTCTACTTTCATCAGGTCAACGCCTCCAGATTTCTTCAGTGTTATCTTCCCTCGTGCGAGTCCTGCATAATCTCTTCCCTCTTTCTCGCATTGGGATAATCTGGACGACAATTATTATTCCGCTCCCAAGTCGGCTACTTTTTTCTTTTCACTATTTTAATAAAGAACGCCCAACTGACAAATAAATAAGGGAGTTCCAGAATTAAATGCATTGATTGCATTTAATCACAACAACCAGGGGACAATACAAAATGTGCACAGTCCAGGGTGCCAAGATTTTGAAAGAAAGGAAAAATATGGCATATTTGCGACCAATTCGATGGGCTCCGCACAACGTCATGAATCCCGATTGCGAAAGCAATGCAGCTGGTTTTAGCACTTACTAAAAATGGGAATGGCGCAGCCTAGAAGCGGGTTGGTCGCGTGAAGAGAAATATAAGAATAGTTTCGTACAATCATCCGCAGTTCTTTTACCTTACGATATGACGAAAAACTGCTGCTTTTGCATCAACCTCAGGTAGCAATCCCGAATCTTTCGCATTAAATCACCCGGGCAATACGATCAAAGTCTCACTTTTGCTTTTTCTAGGACGGCGACGTTGTTCTTGGCCGTTCTGGGTACAGTGACCCACCTTTACAGTGCAGTGGCGCTGACGGCCTTGGCGGATGAATTTGACGATGGCGATACCGGCACCGTCTTCGGCTTGACAATGTACTCTTACTTCTCTGGCTTTATCTGCTTGGCAGGTGCCATGGGTGTCATCAAGGTATGCGATTCATAGAAATGGGCAGACATTTTATTCATTCACTCGAATAGCACAATGCCAAGTACCTCAACTATTTCTCAGCCTTCTACTGGGCCGATTTGGCTCTGCATACTGTGTTCTCCGTCGCAAGTGCCTTCTTGTTCTTCAGCATGCACACCGACGTCTGCAAGCAGATCATCGAGCAAGCTGAAGAAGATCTGGATATGGAGACATGCGAGACTGCTTACATTAGCAGCGCCTGGGTCGTCACCGTTGCCATGGCGCTCAACATGCTTCTCAAGCTCCACTTTGCCTTTGCCATTCGCTCGTATATGCTCCAGGTTAAACGCGAGCAAGACCAAGAACCCGAAACTCTCGTCGTCCCCGTTTACGAGGCCCAGCAGCCCCCTGCTTACGAAGATAAGAAGCAGGACGTTGTCTATGTCGCCGGCCGTGAATTCGTTCCCGATGAAAAGTGCAACTTCAAATAAGCTGCTCATGCTGATCGAAGCGTATGTAGATAGTTTGTAGTGTCTTTTTTTCTTATCCAAATATACATGCGCCTGATATATTACAGTTACGGAGACAAATCCTTCTTGTTGCTTGGTTATGTGACTCATGTTGGAGTCCACTCAGTTGGCGTCAAGACGTCGAACTATCGAAGAAGCAAACAAGAGGACGCAAATTAGAAGTGCCTGTAGCAAATTAAGACAGGGTGCCTCGCACCGGTGCAAAACACTTTACGTTGATATTCATTGCCACATCATGTCGACATCCTGGGGACTCGTGACTGTATTACTACAAGGAAGTAGCCTATCGAGATTCATTCTAAAGTCAGTTGCTCATGCCCGCTCTATCATTGACATAGATAACATACGGAAATGGTATCCGCAGTCTTTGGGTCGCAAAGCTTCCTATTTTTGCTCCTGACAGAATGTGATAATATTCTGGTTAACTATGTGTTTCTGTAAGCTCTTCTTTTCACCGCTGAAACTCTGGGCTTGGGGGGGGGGTTTACGGAATCCTGAGCAGTATTATACTTTTCTATGTGTATATTGGACTAGCAGTACGCTTTCTACTATGAGCTTGCTCTACAGTGAAACCGGATTTCCTACTTTGTAAGTGCTACAATTGATCTGCAGTATGATGAGGTTGATATGACAGTTCGAATATATTGTATGCGCTAACCAGGGAGGGTGGCTTGTTATGTCGGTGGATATCCTGACTTCTATACTGCATTTTTAGTTTACAGCAGCACCACCATGCGCGAATTTTTCCCAACTGAAATATCGTCAAATATGGAGGAGGACGAACCCTCGTTCACAGCAGCTGACGTTCAGCAGGGCTCAATATCTCATTTACCTGGTTTCGAAGACTCGCCTTATAAGAAAAGTCCTGTTATCAGACGCCGCCAATACAAAAAAACCCGCCGCGTCGTGCACTCCTTAAAGAAACCCCTCTCCGTGAATCGTCGAAACATAATGTTCCACCGCACCAAGGGCCGATTATTGCAGCGATTGAAAAGAGAAACGGACGAACTCAGAGAGGAAGGCTACACTGATGAACAGATCAGCGCCCTTCTGAATGGCGACGCGGAGGGCTGGAGCGATAACGACAACGAAGGCAACGAGCATGAGAGGGGCCGTAACGCGGCTTCACGTCCTGTCCCATCTGCCAGCCAACGTCTAGCCAGCGCCACTGTCAGTGGCGAGAACATCCTGGAGGGGAGACTGCGGCCTCGCACCGGACGCCCTTGTAAGCGCTTCCAACGCCCCCGAGCCTCTGCTCTAACTGATCTTATGAAACATCCGTGATAGCCTACAAGGTGAAACTCCCGACGAGCCGACTCAGAGAGCCCGCAAAACGGGGCCGCCCTCCAAAGCGACGCACCTCGGAGCATCGTGAGGGCAAGCGGCTGCCTGGAAGACCTCCCAAGACAGCTCCACGTCCTGTCGGTCGCCCCCCCAAGAATGCCTCTTTGTCCGTGGAAATCAAACGTGCACCAGGTCGTCCTCGCAAGGAGGGCGTTACGGCTGCTGAACCCAAGCGGCCGCGTGGCCGTCCGACGACCAAAGTATCTATTTCTGCTCCTGCAGTGCCTCGCCGAGGTCGCGGTCGCCCTCCCAAAGTAGCGACTCCCGCCCAGACCAAACCAACGCAGAGCTTGAGTGGTTTGCTCCTGTCCGCAGGCGGCGCTACCCGGCGACTCTCAAAAGCCGAGAGAATCGCTGCTTTGACGCAACCGCTCATACCTGTCTTATCTGCCTTAACTCCAGGAGTGCAAATGCAAATAAACAGTACCCGCGAATCCTCGCGTAAGGTCTCCGCTGCAGACGCGGACCTGGCCCAGCCGTCCATCGAGATACCGATACCGAGAAAGCGCGGACGTCCACGCAAGAATCCCGTCAGCGTTGAGCAGGAGGTCCAATCTTCCGTTGATAAAGCGAAAAAACGACGCGGACGTCCGCGTAAGGACAACCCACCTGTCAGCCAAACGACCTCTTCATCCACTGGTACATTAAAGCGAGGACCAGGTCGTCCGCGTAAAAGTTCGACGAGCACAGCCAAACCACGACGTATTCCCATGGTTATCGATGAAGGCAATCATGCTAGCCAATCGGATGAACCCTCGCGAAGCACGAATGTAGCGGCCCAAAAGTCCCTGCACAAAACACTTAAGCGCGGTCCAGGGCGGCCTCCCAAGCGAACTTTCCACACATCTTCTGCTGTTACCAATGCGGACGAACCTCCCATCAAGCGACCGCGTGGACGCCCGCCAAAGAAAAGCAAGAAATAATTTCACTGGCTGGTTCTCACACGCAAATGCAAAAACATATGGACAGAGCAACAGCGCAAAGCTGACCATGGATATGGACGCATATGTGAAGGAAACGCAAATCTAGTAGTCCCTATCATATCCCTGACTGACTCAATAAATCAAATACCCGCAAAAACTTCTATGTATAGCAGCTGTTGCAGACATAAATCTGAGCTTTGTGTTACTAAATGCCTACTCGAGATTATCCTACACAGACTATCATCCTACCGTGATTTTTAATGTGGTAGAGTGAGTAGTCAACCGTGACTTTTCCTGCGATTTGATACTGGTTACGGACCGATGGTCCTGTCTAATATTTTCGTATTCTCCCCTTGCTGTACTCGTATTCTTTCGTAAACGTCCAAGAATTGAACTTACTGGCACTATCTAGTATACCAGCACTCCCTTTTGTAGGGTACAGAACCTTTGCTGATCCGGCTTTACTTGACGCCTCATGCCGTGTCATGAAAACAACGTGTAATATGACTAATAACAGAAAGTACTTCAGATAACTATGATACTGATTATTGATTACTCATCTTACTATAGCACCTTCTTTACCATTGTTGGGTATAGTGTTTCCGATCCCAGCTTGTTTATTGAAGATATGAGGGTATTAGACCACTTGCAGCGTGTTTGTTAGAACTACGGTATGGCCAGAGAATGTAACAACATCAGGAAAAGAATCTGGTATACAAAGCAGCAGATAATGCTTCCTACTTCTATGGGTGTATTAGTATTACATATGTACATAATGCAATGATTAACTATCTAGCAAACTAGCCTATCGAGATTCATTCTAAAGTCAGTTGGCCGTTCGATTGACGTGCACTCCTACATACCTACGGCAGAGCCGGGTTCGTTATTGCGCGCGCAAGGCGGCAGGCCGCCACCTCATCTTACTAACGCGCCCGTGGATGGCACGCGTCTAATTCGTTTTGTTAAACCCATGTTTCAGGATATTTCATCCGGTGTGAATCGCTTACCATGATGGGTGGCGCTGGAGACATTTGGGAATATGCCTATGTTTGGAGATTTAAATTACTACCAGCTTCTACCGTAGGCTAGGGCGGAGGAGGAGGACAAAGCAAGGAGGACAAAAGGAACGGAAAGGAAAAGGAGCGGAATCTGACGTCAATTGAGTACATGTTGACATGTTTTAGTTTCTTATTGCAGTTCACTTCACTTACGGACAGAGGAAAAAAAGCAAGGAAAAGAAAACCTCTGGGAGGAGGGGCGCGAGCGGAAGAGAGGAAGAGAGACACAAACGGGAGAGAAGACGGGAGGTGAAGAAAACGCAATACAACAAGCTACGTATACGTTGGAATAATGTTAAAGCTGTCCGATGTATTGTGCTTATAACGCGACAGCTTACTTTCGTGCACACCGGTTCATGGACGAGCAACCGGTGGCAGAGGGACTTGGGGGGACCTCGTGTCGTCTATGTTGTCTCTGTTACATTATACCCATAGTTCTATGTATAAATGTACTTGCCGGAGAAAAAGACTTTGAGAAGGACAAAGAAAGAAGAAGAAAAGCGGACGTGGGAGAAACCAGAGCTCTTTTTATGAGACAGACTCACGTCGATGGACTTTCATGAAATTACATAAACCGTGTCTGCCATTGGGAAAGAATAAGGCACGAGAAAAGAGATCCTGTCAGGTATTGAGGTCAGATATTTGTCGCGTCTCAAAGGTCTCATTGGCTTACTTTGCTATTACGTAGTATGCGTTTGCCGATAGAGAACAGAGTCCTTATGTAAAGAGCATTGATGCCATATGTTTCCGCGGAAGACGTGTCAAACAGTTCTCACAGAATCAAGGCGTATAAAGAATAACCACAGACGAGTCATCTTATGGCATGCTAGCATTTAGTCATATGATCTACGTGCTAATGATAGCCACGTATATCTTTGGTAGAGCAGTGCATAGATCAGGCTTTATGGTTTCATATCATGCTGGAATATATAAAAAATTCGTATCGGCTTTCGGCGTATGATATGACTCCATAAGACAGCCAGCTTCGCGATCGCTTTGCTGCGGTCATTTGTAGCCCTCCAAACTGTGTCTTTTGCAGATAAGCCCCTTCGCGTGCAGCTGCGGGTCATCACAGCTTGCACTTGTACTTCAGGTCTCTCCTGTCCAATTCGAAGGCTAGCTTGGCGTAAGGCTCCCAGATCCCTTTGCCGGGGGCGTCGTACCCAGTTGCCGATAGAAACATCATGAAAATCATGCTGCAAGGCTTTCCTCTATGTGTATGCAGATACAGTATGTAGATACCGAATACATGCAACCTGTATGTCAGGAAAGGCACGTCACTGCCAATTTCCCTATGGATTTCTTGTATTTTTCGCCTATTTTTCCTATAAATTTCTGGAGAAAAGTCTTCAACATTCTTTTAATAGAGAGTAGAAAAGGTACAAGCGAATGAAGTAAAAAAGCAAGAAATAATCAATAGCCGCCCCTAGAAAAAGCGCATGAAAATTGGAAAGCAAATCCCCCCAAACTTCGGTTCTGTGAAACCATGGCTTGAAGCACCGCCACCGGTCTGCGTCGATGCTGGACAGCATTTTCTTTTTTTTTCACTGCCTTTTTTTCTTTTCTTGCTCCTCTTTTTTTTGTCACACCTCCCAAGCTCGATGGATGCAAAGAGGCTTCAGGCCAGTCAGCGCACAACCTCCTACCAGCGGCTGAAAGCCAAGCTGCATCGCGATCCAGCCTCGTATGCTGATATCACTGAACAGAAAAAGACCTGGCCTCGTCCCAACAACTTGCCTGACCTTTTAATCCATGCAACAAAAGGCGGAGCTCGTACGGATCGAATCAGTTATATAGAAGCGAAATTAAGCGCTGACTCTTCCACTTGCCATAGGTGCATTCCTGCTTGCGTATGGCCTCCGGGGTGGTGTCAACTTCTGTCTGTACTTGCTGCGTGTCCTTCGCAAGAGGTACAGTGGAAATTGGAAGGGGAAAAAAGCATGACTATTCTCTATTACGTCTTACTAAAGCTGCCATAACGGTGATCCAAATAGAGCGCGCTTTTCTGCTATCCTGGAAGCATCTTTCAAACATGAAACGGCGATCCGCTTCGGTAGCATGTTTGGCGTATTTGCGTTCCTGTGGAAATTGGTCAACAACGGGATGCGGATCTATCGAGACAAGGACGACCGTCTAAATGGGTTTGTCGCGGGCGGCGTGGCTGGACTCGCCATTTTGTGTGAAAGAGCCGATCGACGCGTGGATATTGCCCAGCAGTTACTCGTGCGTGCTCTCCAGGGCGGATACAATGCAGGCAAGGCAAGAGATATCCTTCATTTCAAGAACGGCGATGCCCTCCTCTTTGGTATCTGCTGTGCTCAGATCCTTTATGCTTATACCGTAAGGCACCCAGTAGCGGACGATATATGACGTTAATCGGTCGCGCTTAGATGCAACCGGATACCCTCGCTCCGGGCTACTACAGTTTCATGCTTAAAACAGCCAGAGTGCCCAAGGACGTGCTTCAGCTGAACGCAAAGAACGTCCGAGGATTTCCCATCTCTTCTTCCGAGACTTTGGAGATCATTAAGCAATACCGACCTACGCCTAACGCGCTTGCGATTGCAAAGGAGATTCCTCAGCACCCACCCGCATTACCTTGCGAGGTGATTCATCCCTGGATCGACGGTTGCCAAGTTACTGCCTTGGAGCGGTTCCTTAAGGTCTGTCAAGGCATGCTTCCAATTTACGGCACCCTTCACTTTGTTCCTATGCTTTTATTCCGCACTGGCCAGTTCACCAAAAGGTAGCAGACATAAACAAGAAAAAAAAAAAAGAAGCAAGCTATCTGTATTTCGTTCGACTCATCGTGTTATGCAGCCCTGGTCAAATGCTTTCAAAGACTGCATTTGCTACGCTCAAGTCATGTTCTTTCCTCGGTCTCTTTGTCATGCTTTACCAATACCAGATCTGCATGCATCGTAAAGCTCTCGACGCTGGTCTCTTGACGACCAACAGCAAATACCTTTATGGCATCTTTGGCTTCTTCTGCTCATATCCGGCCCTGTTCCTCGAGGAAAAGAAGCGACGTGGCGAGTTGGCCTTGTACTGCCTGCCCATTGCACTCAAGAGCCTCTATCAGATTCTGTATCAGCGGAAATTAATTGTGCGCATTCAGCACTTCGAGGTGATGTTGACGAGTTTGGCCATGGCCATCATCATGTCCTTTTATCAGGATGAGCCTGAGGTCCTTTCCTCCTTTGTTCGCAAGATTATGTTCAAATTCTTCGGCAGAAATTAGTTATACGGTAATCAAATCCTTCTGTGTAGAAGGGTAGAGAAAACAGAAAAAAGGCGTGCGTGTGGAAGTTGGTGTTACGGAAGCATTTAATAAAGAAATGCTCGTATGAGTATATATAATATATTGAATACAATAAACAGAAAATACACAAATAAGCGGAAAACAAGTGAGGTGAGATGTACAAAAAGCGAAATGCAGAAAGGGCTTGGACCAGCCGACCCCTTTCAAGTGTAGTAGGTGAAGTGATGATTGAGAGTGGATATGTACAACAGTTGTAGCAGCCCTTTTTCGAGTGTAAATCGGGTGATACTGGGGATGATCTGGAGATTAGGTGGATACGCTGACGTGACGTAAATTTTGGAGTCGCTGGGGGATGGTTATGTGAATTGGTATGGCGTCGTTTGTCTATGCTGCGAGAGTAGAAAGGGGCAGGCGCATCTCGGTGACCTGAAGCGCGTATTTGATGGGACGTGGCGCGATTCGCTTCTTGTCATCCACAATCTGAGTGGCGTGGGTCAACAAGCGAGTGATGGTGCCGTCGACTGCACACATTTTGGTGCCTTGGGCTGCGACATCGACGGGTGCGTCTTCTGCAAGACCTTTGTCAAGCGTAAATTGAAATTGTTCGTGAAACTGATATTGCGATTGTCGGCTTTTTCGCAGCAAAGAGCAATGAATTTGTCGCTTGTGATCGTACATTGTCTTGATTTCGATAGGTTTCATGGCAATTGCGTAGGTCACTTCTTTCGTCCGAGCATCGAAACGTGTAGGTGTAGCCACAGCTTGATCAAGATGAATCTATAATGTAAAAAAAAAATGTAAGAATAGATCTGCCGGAATATGCATTGATTTATCCACATACCAAAACGTTCCACTCGTCCCGCAGTGGGCCATTCATTAGTCTGCGTTCAATTTCGCAGTGGCAGAATGCCTGGATCATGCGACTGGTGCTTTCAGCTCGAACAAGGTCGGCCAGCGGAAGGTGTTCGAGGACGTTGATGATGATTTCGGGTGGCAGCACACAGAGATCCATTTGTTGTACTTGTCAGCGGGTATTAAGGAGAGGATTGATGGTGAAGAGGTGCAGATTGGGTAAAAAAAGTAATTGAACAAGTGTCGAATATAACCAGCAACAAGAAAGAAAAAAGTTTACAAGGCCCGCTGCTTTTATACTATGGCCCATGATTAGCGTGTGGATAGGGCATGTTGTACGGTAGTATGTCGAAAAGGACGGGCGCCCCTTGAAATTGTTTCAGAAAACTTTCCGTCATCGACCTCATCGACTATCCATATTTGGGGTTTATCGATCCTAAAATCAGCGCCTGTCAATTTGCTGACCTGCTTGGTTTATGCACGACTTCCTTTCATGTACATTATCGCACTGCGGGTCTTAGATTCAATGTTTGTCGCGGGCGGAGTTGAATCCAGACATGGGCCCTCCGGCTTTTTGTTGTCCTTGTCCATGTCATCCCTATCAGAATGGCTTTGGAAAAGGGGCTGACTTCTATTTTTCATCCATATCATCCAACATCTATATAACGTTGATATGCCTTCCCGCGTTAATTTATTCCGATTATGTGTTGATACTGTACCGTCACCTGTACCTGCAGTTGACCTAAGATCTTTATGCGTCATGGGGTCACGGTATGTGAGGGTGAAGCAAAGTGAGTGATCACATGTGAAACTCATCTACTTTACATGCTTGCACTCTTGCTTTGGTTTTTACAGTCGGTCTTGAGATGTTATAATGGGCTATTCATTAGGTTTCTTCTCCGACAGTCCATGGCCGGTGCTAAAGACGGACTTGATTGCACCAGCGCCGATGATGTCGTGATAAGGCACGAAAAAGCACACCTCGATGGGGGGTGTGCGCATCGCTCTGCTCCGCCCCGTAGCCCTTTTGGCTCTAATGTCGTCTTACATGGCCGTCGAGAAGCATGATCCTTCGCTTTTGACTCGTGTACATTGCAAAATATACAATCAAAAGCTTAAGTACCAGATTTCTCCGAGAGCGGCCTCGTAATGCTTTTCTCTTGCTTTCATTTATTATTGCTTGGACCCGTATCACCGGGCTCTGTTAAACCATCCCACCCCCCAAATATTAAGACAATTTTTTTTATTTGGTCGTGGGTCACCCGCGCAAAAGCAAGAGTTGAGAGCGCGCCCTTCTGGTTCTATGATGTGGGGTAAAGGACCCTTATCAGTCAAAACCCAGCAGCTCTTTGACTGTGGCGGCATCTAAACTCCCTCTTGAGCTTTAGAGTGGGGAAATGCTTATATTCAATATCAGTACTGGTGCACCTACCAAAGACGCCTCTTTGAGAAGCTTTTTGTTTACAATTTGACATATTGTGCACAAACCTTTTCGGTATGCAGATCGCGTCTCAATCTTGGATCGCTTACTGATTTGGGCCAATGTGTAACGAACTCATCAAGTCTGGTAAAATTGCCCATCAAGAGTGTGTGCGAATGTTTGAAAGTTGTTGACCGACACTGTATAACTTCCATATACATCGAAAACAATGGGCATACATTTCATTTTCTCACAGATACGCATTGCTTGCCATGATCGACACAAACTGTATCTTTTTATTTTTTATTTTTTCATTTTTGCCGGGTGTACGCACTCTGACCTTGTGTTGACTTTTTTGTTACAAAAGGTGACTACGTATACGAGACACCCTCGATGAACGATCTAAATTGAATGCCCGGTCTGTCCTGAGAAGCCCTTCCAACTTGTTTGCGCGTTTCTCACATGTCGGTGACTGGCGTCGGATCGTGCAGAAACTTTAATAATATCCCATAGATCGCGATGACGACATTGTATAGTACAAGGTTTCGAGGAAATGAGGATGATGATAAGGACTGATTGCTCACCCATTTCCATAATCGCGCAGTCCGTTTGATATGTTTCTCTTTTCTCTTTATCTCTTCCTCTCTAATTATCGCATATAGCACACGTGGTAAAGTATGTTCTTATCTGGTTTCATACATGCCTAATGTTGTTTCATTGTGGCCTCATTGGAGAAAAGAAGTGGGGTAGGGAAACATCTGAAAACGGCTACAGAAATTCATGTGACATACATATAATATGTATATATACCATATGGATATGTCCAAGCTTGATGATTGAAGATATTCGGATGATGTCAATGGAAATCAGCAGCATACCTATCTGCGCATTCTGTCTGAAGAGAGCTGTGCATATCATGGTGCAACTTTCCCATGATGCTATACTATCTGTATCCCCCACAACAATTTCCATGCTTTTTACCATCGAATCGTCAGACGGTTAAATTACTCACCCGGATAAAAAAAAGGTTAACGCTTGAAGCGAAAGTCTGCATCGATCGAAAGGCTGTGGGTGTGCAGCGAAATAGCCGTATACCCGCGTAACGATACAGATGGTTGTTCTTGCTAGGATGCACTGCAACAAACCAGCTTTGCGATAAAAAACGTGCTTCTTGATGAAGAATGGAAACGATGTTATGAGAATTGGAGGAGTGTGGCTGTGAGTGACTGGTTATGTTGTATAGAATGATGTAGAGTTATGAGGGGAGTGTTGTCTAATAGTAATATTAAGTGATATGAATAAACGACTAGTCAACTTTGACCGCAGAGTAGATTCTACGGACGATGCCGTAAGTGCTGAAAAAGCCCAGGGCGCCCATGCACAACCCAATGAGACTACAACCGAGCAACGTATGTACAATGTAGATGATGGCACCCGCGACTCCGTGGATGTCTGTTTTGATCCAGTAGAACACGAGGGCATAGGCAAACATATACAATGACGATGAGGCACCAATGCCAAAGGACATCCACCACCAATGATAGTCCTAGAGAAACATTTTAGTTTTTGTCTCTTTATATATTAGTGACGTACCTCATTGCACAGCTGGAAGAAGACGAGCACAACCGTCACGGCCGCCGTGGCTATACTCAGCAGCACACATGCACCGGTAGCATAAAACACAGAAAGATATATCTCGCCTTGCCATACCGATCTGAGAAGCTCATGCAGGTCCACAAAGACGACCGCGAATGGAATGATGCCACCCAACATGATACTAAGTGGTATATCAGTCCCCAATTACCCTTCGATGTGCCTTTTTCCTTACTTAACGCTGTATTCCTGATACCATCTCTTTTGCGGAATGAAGCGGGGCATCTGCGTTGTCCGGACTGGGTGCTCTATCCGGTCTTTATAGTCGCCGAAATAAGCGCCCACAAATGTCAGTGGCACAATGACCAAGAGCCACAAGATAAAGATCATGGCATAGCCCTTGAAGGAAATACCAAGCGATGACCGCAAGGACCAGATGCAGAGGCTCTCAATCATCAGACAGGCAGTCAAAAATCCGGGTACCAACATCGATGTCTTTGCCTATGTTAGATTCGAATGTAACTAGCTTACGATTGTACATACCAGTGTGGCATTCAGTAACCATGACCGACCGCGGAAAACTTTGTAGATGCGGGCACTCCAAAATCCAGCCAGACCTCTGTGAAACAGGTGGTAAGTGTGCGTTTTTTTTTTTTTCTCTGCTGAGTGGACTTACGCGCTCAGAACATAGCTTCGAACGGCCCAAGAAACGACCGCCCCTGGCTGAGCCGGGTGACAATAACCAAAGAACAAAGCACCTATCCCCCTTTTGAGTTGAGCTTCCCCAAAGAATATTTTGGCTTACCCAGTGTGATGGCAGCAGTGGACAAGGTTTGTACACCTGTCCCAATGATAGGAGCCAGAAGGCCGCCATAAATAGGTCTCCGAAAGACATCGCGATGGATTAAGCGCCAACCGACTACATCCTCAAAATCGTCGTAGGATTTGAAGTCGTGATCGTCAAAATGACTAGACGTGTCTTTCCGAAGTGTTTTGAGCATGATGATGGAAACGACGCCGACAAGCAAGAGGACGCTGACAAGACTGTTGATAATGGCATAAAGGTGGGTGCTTGGGTCAGGATCTATGATATACATGTCCCATCGCTTTTCGGGCGAAAGCTGCTTCATCTAAGGAAACGAGTCAATGTCTCCACTAAGGAAGTCTAGAATATTTTACCTCTTTCCATTTGACAGAATATGTAAAAGTGACGGGTGTGCGCCCCTCGGTCACTTCTTGCATGGTATAATCGACAGAGGTGTGTGTGCATTGACCATTAGCCATACTATACAGAAAGTCAGTCGGGTTAAATCATCATCGTGCTATCGATACGCACGAGTCCGGATAGACTTCAAAGCCGAGGATACGGATATGGTCTGAACCAGAGAGCTTGCTATATATGATGTTGAACATAACGTGATTGTTTATATAGACCTTGCCATCCTATTATATATATGAGTAACTAATCTTAAATGTATACATAGTACATACCTTGACTTGGCCAAGAGGAAACCCGATACGGTAGGCGCGTGTGTTGATTTCGTTGGTATAGGATGCAGTTGCGCCGGGCAACCCATCGAGCCACCTTTTTGTGATGCTTATCAATGGCTATTCGCTAACAAGACGCGATACTTACCATTCAACCTGATAATCTTTCAGAATCAGCTGCTTTGCGGAGAGACTATCTTCGATAGACCAGGTGCGAGTGCAGAGAACGGAACAATCAAGGTTTTCGAGAGCAGAGACCTATAAAAGGAGTAATTGACAGGTCAGATAGCTTTTAAAGCCTTAGGATCTGTTTTACCTTGTAGTCACTTTGCACGGGGTGATCACCCCGCCAGTCCTGCTCAATGACGAGCCAACTGGCGGCACGCGACTTGTCCCTCCACGTGGATTCAGTGTAAGGTGGGCAGATGAAGGGCAGTGATGCATAAGAGTACGGGAGTTGAGTTTCGTAAGAAAAGACCTTGTCATAGAACAAAGGAATGACTTGACCCGGCTCGTAGTTGGATGGTGAAGCGACGGCAAAAAGGTGAAAGACGAGATGCAGGAAAAGGAACGAAAGTGCACGTCGACTGTTGGTCATTTTAGAAAAGCTGACGGAAACGAGACGGGAAGGAGGAGGAGGAGAGGAGGGGGATATACACAAGGGATACTCCAAAGCAGTAAGACCGTCTGTTTAGTATCGCAGGATCGAACTACGCAAGAGAGGTGTAAAGATAAGTGATATCAGAAAGAAGAACGAAGAAAGACCAAGCTATATATTCCAAACATAACACACGTAGAGACACTTTCTCGGTGCGCTTTCTGGGTTTCTACAAGTGGTCCTCCGAAGTGGTTTAATACTTTGTACTTACCAAGCGCAGTGAAAATGGTTTCACGTTTCTGTGTATTTTGATCCGATTTATGCCGGTCTACCAATGCTTTGATGTGCGTGTCTTGTGAGCCTCTTTTTTTCTTTGCGCAATATGTCTTTTTGGTGTTAAATGGAAGGATGAGAAGCTCAAAAACGCTCACCAGCCACGACGGGTCAAACCTTGGTGCCAGCGGGGCTTGTTGTGTTCCCAATCAGAATCAATGGACCTTTCCAAATCAGGTCAGCCCTTCATTCGTCGCCACACGATTTGGCAGCGTTCCACATGCTCACCCCTTCGTGCTACACTATAAACTATTGGATATGCCGAATGATTGGCTGTATTCATCTTGTATATGTTGCTAAAACATTACCAGGATCTTGACGACATCACGTTCCTCGATACAGTAATATGAATATGAGTTATTCTGATTACTATATATGATGTGTTGCAAGTTGGTGATATGATATTATTACTATCACACGGCACACGGATACGGAAGAAGCAACTATCGCAAAAATGCGCTATCAAGACAAAGCATGCATATCATATCTTATTTTCCGTCGATAATGGAGCTATACATGTGCGCTCGTTTGTTCATTAATTCTCAATAGACAGCCGTTCGACCCTTGTGATATCGCTTGAATTAAAGGTAATCACCATGCAACAGCGGCAACAATCCATATAACATTTATTTGGTCAAGATCAGGCAGATGGAGGAGACGTTTTACATATCCATTATCCTCATGTTTATACATACTCTATCATCATTTCACCTTAATCATTTTAAAAGACGTGTTCCATTCTTTTGCAGCAACCAGTATGAGGCCCTGCCGTACTGTACTGACATATAGTGGTATTGCCTTCTAGCTGTAGTATATGGTGCAGTCAGACATGTTTTACGAAGAGCGCAAAAGATATTAGATGCAGAACAAAGCATGTTTCACACGATCAATTCTTGTGAGAATGAATGCACCAGCCAATATCTTGTAACAGACAAAAAGCGATGGTTGGTGCAAACGATTGATATCAAGCCCAAGATGATGTTTAATAAGATTTTGTGCATCCAATTTGAAGAGTTGTCCCTTTACAAGCTCATATATCGCAGGGAGCTTTTCTACGAGCCAACCAAGTTTTCCGTAGCATACCTCAAAAATGGGAAGACTTGAACAGAACGGTTCTGGCGGAAAAAGGGCTTCGGTTTATACGAGTCTAGGAAGTGAAAAATCGGCACCATTTATTCGCCTATAGTACCATCTCTGCAGGCACTACAAGGTGCCTTTGTTAATACCACTCAATGTTCCATCGCAAAAGTTTATTACCGCTCCAATCGGCAGTGGTGAGCGTATAGTAAATGGACATCAAATAATCGGGCGGTTTGAATATTTCCTTCGCTCGAGTAATAGCGAGGGGATTTCTCTGATGCGACAGCGGTGAATAGAGGTGATAGCTGACCTCGCAACTCTTCAGGTATACTAATAGAAACTGTGTATACAGTAGAAAAAATTACTGAAAATAATTGAGCCGCATCCCGTCTATTGTATGAGGTGAGATTCAGATACAAAAAGTGGCTGAACTTCCCAATTGAAAGAAAAGGACGCGAGGCTGTGGAGAGCGGATTCATACGTCAGTTGGAGTAAGTTGAGCCCTGGGTGTGGCTTTGCTATACGCACTATGCCATATTCAGCACAAGTGTCACACGACATACAAGAGAAAAGGAAGAGAAAGGCACAACGCACATAAAAAGCAATTCTCTTGGTTTGGGTCCTGCGCCGAAGACGAAGATTAGTCTGTCCCGGACCTTCACTTTTGTTTTTCTTTCACGTCTCAGCTTTTTTTTTCCCTTTCACTTTCTTTTCCTTTTTGCCCCACTTATTATAACCTCATTTCGCCATGGGACAGAGTTTCAATCTCGAGCTTCCCGCGGTGAAGACGCCGAAGGGTCTGCCGGCCCTGACGACTCTGAAATCGATTCTTCACATGCTTCAGGTGCTTTGCACGGTCCTGACGATATGTATCGTTGCACCCATCATCGCAGCTGAAATCAAATATTATGTGAGTTCGCGCGCGTCTGACTGTGCTGTCACTGAGACATAAAGTAGGGTGGTAGTCAAGCAGCACCGAATTGGACGCTGTTTGTAGGCTTGGCAAGTCTGGCAGTGCCTATTGGCCTGGTGGTTTTCCCGTGGGTGTATGACCGCAGCGGCAAATTCCGACGTCTTGGCAAGTTCTGCATGAAGCCACGCACCAATTTGATCTTTACTGGCTTTTACACCGGTTTCTGGGCGACCGCTGGCATAGCCATGACTGTCCATGCCAACGACGCGAGCAACTGTAACCTAGACAGCGAGCTTCAGAAGTCCGATGACTCCTACGCGGGAACCTGGTCTAGTCAGGTATGTGACTTTGACGATGGGACGATGCGACTGTATACACACGCACGCGGATACTTAAGACCATCAAATGATTAGTGTACGTGCGGCAAAGTGTCGGCAGGATTCTCATGGACGACGTGTATTCTCTGGCTGTTATCACTGGCGTGCACGTTGATTATCTTTTTCCAAGAAAAGCAAGCGATCCAAAAGAACCTGAAACAACACGAGATGAACAAACAAGCCGTTCTCCAGATGCAGCAGCAGGAGCAGCATCATGAGGAGGAGGATCTGTATGACGAAGGACCGCGGGGTGGGTACCACCAGCCCACCGGATATTACGAGGATGAAGAAGGTGAGGACCTGGGTGGAATGCGACCACAGTCGTTTGAGCAGGCGCGTCCGTTACACTCGGGCACGCCTCCGGGTCACCACGCTTCGCCGTTTGAATCGCCTTTTGATTCGCCCTATGACCCGCCTTACGAGCATCAACCGGCCGAACCCAAGCGCGTCTCTTATGGCTACCAGGAACCCATCCAGGCCCAATACGCCATGCCACAAAACACGCCGTATGATTTCTCGCCTGAGCCCACCTACGCAGCTCAGCAGCAGCATGCAGCACAACATACGCCCACACCTCCTCCACAGTCTTTCACGCCCATGCCCATGCCTGAACCTCACCTGAACAATTCGCATCAACACTTTTAAATGACGCTTTCGTTTTTTTTTTTTTACCTATTTCCATACCTAACTTCTTTAGCTTACTTGTCTTTTTTTTTTTTCATAATTTTTGCACAGTAGTCTTTTTCTCTCTCTCCCTCTTTCTTGTATCATTGTTTTCGTTTTCGACCTTCTAAATTTTTACATACCTGTGTGAGATTTCTTTTTCTTTCTTTGTCCCATTTCAATTGGTGTATTACGTCCCTTCTTCCCCTTTTATCATTTCATTACACACACAGCACTAGACGAATGCGTTATCAATTATTACGACTCTTGCCGCGACGAACATACTCCACACGTGCTTCAGAAGTGCCCCATGCTTTTTACGACGACAAAATTGTCACTGTAAGTCTTTGTCACCCGGCTCGGCGATGGTTGATTAACAACAAAGCAATCAGTACGCGCATCGGCCCATCAAGCCCGTAACACTCTCTCAACTCGTGCGGTTTGGGCAACCGCCGCTTTCGAGTAACGGTCTTCGGGAATGCGCCCATTACGCACGAACAGAGCTACCGGTCCGTCTGGCGCGACGAGTACGGGCGTTCCAGACACTGCCGTTTATCGTGGGCACGAATCCGTACATCAAGGAGATTTACAAATTATACTACGAGTCCTTTGAAAGTCTGGAGCCGTACTCGAACGATCGGGCCGAAAACGATGTCGAGTATTCAGAAAAGCTCAAAGACCTTGTGGATCGCCACGCTGACAATATTCCCACGCTCGCACGAGGTAAGATCGCATCATTGATTGCTGCCATGACTCATGATAAGGGTGACCTGGCTAGGGTTTCTCGAGTGTGAGCAATACATGCATACCCAGGAAGTCGCAGCCTTTCTCGACGAGATGATTCATGCCCGGATAGGCATTCGTCTAATAGCAGAGCAGATGATTGCCCTGATGCGCCAACAGCAGCACCCGCAAGACGACAGTTATATTGGCATCATCGACACCAAACTCAACCCAGCCAAGATGGTCAAGATGTGCTCCGACTTTGTGGCCGAACTGTGCGAGTTTAATTACGGCACGAGTCCTGAAACCATCATTGACGGCCACACCGACGCGACCTTTACGTATGTGCCTGTCCATCTCGAATACATTCTGACCGAGCTACTCAAGAACGCGCAACGTGCCACGATTGAGTATGCCAGAAAGAAGGATGTCGAGGTGCCACCGATCCAGATCACCGTGAGTCACGGTAAGGAAGACATTGGGATCCGTATCCGCGACCAGGGCGGAGGTGTCGCCGAAGATGACCTGAACCGCGTGTTTGATTACTCTTACACGACGGTGGCCAAGGCCGATGGGTCGTCCTCATCCGACCCGGCTACGAGTATTTTTTCTGGCATGGCAGAGATGGCCATGCAGAGTGGCATTGGCGGTCCCTTGGCCGGCCTAGGGTAAGTTGTTTCTGTAGAGGGTTGCAAAAGCCAAGGCCCTAACACTGCTGCGTCTTAGGTTTGGGTTGCCCCTGTCACGCATGTACGCGCGCTACTTTGGCGGCTCGTTCACGCTCGTATCGATGAACGGCTATGGCTGCGACGTGTTTCTGAAGCTCAAGCACATTGACCAATCCATGGCCGAGTTGGAGATCTAATAAACCATCTCTTTGCGCACAATTGCTTTATTTGCGGACAATAGAAAAGGCGCCGTCGCCAAACCACTTTTCGTTTGCTTTCTTGACGCGTTCTGCAGCTGCGTTTGGATCCGCCAGTTCGATGCCTTGCACAGGGGTAAATGCGAGAGACGTGGCGAGACCGGAGGTAGAACCGGCTGTGCGTGTGCCCGGCGTGTTGAAAGATCGGTTCTTGGGAGCGCGTACTATACAGGCGAGTGCGTTAGTTGAGAGCATGGACGGTAGTCTAGCCTATCCTGTTACCTTTGTTGCGGGGATCGGCCACCGCGGCCCGAATCTTGCCTGTCTGCTTGACCGCCATACCGAGGCCTTCGGTCTCGTCACCGTAGCCCACCTCTTCTTCCGCTTCACCAAAGGCCATGCGGTTCCGTGCAGCTCGCATTTCTGTCATGGCATACGCCTCCTTTTGTCGTCGGACACGCTTGCCGCCACGGCGCTTCTTGGGTCCTTCATCAGGCACAGGAAGAGCCTTTGTCTTTTTACTCGGCGGAGGCTCGCGCAGTTTTTCTATTTTTTGATCTATTTCCTCTCGCATTTGTCGTCCCATTTCGCCTGAGGCACATCTCAGTGAGTCCTATGACTGATGGTTGGCCAAGCTGCTGATATCCTACCTTGAGGTGACCCATGTCCTACATCAATGCGAGCGGCGAGGACGGCCTTGGCAGCCACAAGCTTGACGACCTTGCGCCGCAGGTCTGATGGGACATCGAGGGCAAGTTTCGAGTTGTAAATGTATCCGGTATGTTTTTCTTGCGACGCGCGGGAGAGACCGATGTTGGTCTTCTTGTCTCGGCCAAAGACCTGGACGTTGCAGGCGGGAATTTTGCTGAAGGCCTGGAGACCGCCCGCGGCCATGAGCAGCTTCGCGGCCGTGGACGGATCTGTGACATGCGAGAGGTTGGGTGCAATGACAGACATGCGTGATTCGACGTAGCTCATAATCTGGGCAAAAATAGTTCACATGAGTTATTCATATCCGGGAAGTTGGACGGGGCGTACCTTGCGTCGTGCGTCGTCCAACGCATGGGCCATGTCGCAGGCTTCGATGGTCATTCCGAGTTCTTCTTCTGGCAGAGGCTTTCCGTTCGTGGTTGACTGCGTGACGGAGATGACCATGACCGTTGCCGAGGGCAAGAAGGAGAGATCAACTTTGGCGATGTCTGTCTCGTTACCGATAGCTTTGACCGTACGGGCATAGTCGAGCGGGTTCAGGATAAGCTGCTCGAGCTCAGGGAAGCGTGGTTCGTAGTGGTCGCGGATGAACTTGTAGACGAGTTGGAGCTCGTCGTCAATATCAGTGGTGAGACTGTTTGAATTCACAATCAGCTGGTATTCGTCGTCATTCTCGGTAAGAGGTCGAGACGTGCCATCGCGATCTTGCTTTGTGTAGTAATCGATCCGCTACAAAAAGGAGACAGAGAAAAGCGTTACGGACATGCACAAGGAGAATCTGCTAGACAGCTAAAGCATTACCTCAAGCATCGCCTTGACGCTTGGCTTGCCTAGGAGGGTGGAGACTTGGTCAATGCGAAGCTTGCCGTCCGTGGTGGTTGTCTCCCTGGCTTCTTTTTGTCTGCTGTTAACGTCGTCGTCGTCGTCGTCGTTGTCAGTGTCCATATTATGCGAGGCATCCCCCTGGTTCTGGTCCTCATCCGAAGGGTTCTCATTATCTGAAATGTCCAGATCGGCTGCCAATTCGTCTGCGAGGGACGACATGGTTGGGTGTAAGTGAGTGAGAACGGTAGACCAGAATGACTCTCCGGCTGCGGGCAGGAAGAAAAATAATTTTGGCCCGCCCCAGGCTGTCAATGCAGCGAGACCGGATCACATCAATAATACCTTATGCCATGATAACTCATACGCGCTGAAAAAGCTCGACACCAAGACGTACTGAGCTCCTTTTGTCTGGGAAGCAGTCTGGTCTCATACGCTCCGTGACAATACTCATATATGCAACCTGTCCATGTGTGTTACTCGCTATATTGGTTCTTGTTCCTTATATCTCTGTCGATGCAGGATTACTGAGTACGACATGGAAAGCTCTACCGGCTTCCTCGACGCAATGCATTAGCGCCGAGAGACTGAAATAAACGACACTGCGGTGCTTGGTGATACACCCTTATAGAACCTAGTTCTTATTTCCCCTTGCATTCGAGGGCTTGGGCAATTGTTTTTTTTTTTTTTTTTTTTTTTTTTTTTTGTGACAGGAGGTCATTGCTACAAAGTTCCACCAGCAAATGTACACTGTGAATATGAATGGGACAATTCATCAAGTTTTCGAGGATTGCATAATACGCAGGATGCTGAAAACAGCATTATCCATTTTACCGAGTATGTTCTCGTATAAAAAGCACAAGCGGAAAAGGGAAATTGGACAGCCTTTCTACAAATCCGAAATTGGAAGGGCAGGCGGGCAAAGCCTCAAATGTAACCCAACCTATAACTTTTATTCCCTCGTTTCGCTGGCAGAGCCAGCAGATTACTTGCATCTGAATATCTAACTAGACCCAGATTCTATCGTCCTTCACCGAAACTGATAAATGTGGCGGTATTGGATAGGATAGCACAATGGTCCACGATCTAAGTAAGAAGCTCGGGATGGTTTTTCTACTTTTTTGAGGAGTTACCAGGGAAGTCGCGCAACACAACGTGATACGAGGACGATCCTTTTATTCTTTTAAAAGAGGAGCCGTGTGCGACAGGTAATTATTGTTGAAAAAAAACTTTAACGGCTTTTCATATGAGGCCGTCCTTTTCTTCTCTGCTTCTATCACACAGGGTCCGAATGAAAAAATCTTTCCAGTGGCTGTCCACCGCATCCGTGTTTGCCACGCTCGCAACGACTGCCTTGGCCGACGTGCCAGCCGCGCGTTATGGCGCACGTAAGGATCTTTCAAAGAGAGAACGAATTTCTCTCTCACGTCCATACACATATATATTCACACATACATACGAACGACTATTGCAGAATGCGCCCTGTTGAACGATAAGATCTATTGCTATGGAGGTGGACAACCCGTGGTCAACAAGGCAGATCCCCAGTCAATGGAAGATTTTCAGTATCTAGATGTATCGCAAAGTTTTGCAGTGAGTCAGTCCAGCGCGGCGTGGACGTCTTTATCGACCAACGGCAGTGTGGATCCTGAGCCTAATTTCTTATTCAACATGATCGCCATACCGGACAGCAACAGTCTGTTCATGGACGGCGGTCTGGGATACAATAATGGCACGGGTCTGCTGCACCAAGCCAAGGCCTATGATATCGATCAAAATAGCTGGTCCGTGGTGAGCACACCTGCAGGCATGCTGCAGACGTACGTAAAAAGAATTGATGCACCTTTACCGAAAAAAAGTATAGCCGTCAATGTTGTCTCACCTTTCTTTGACCACTAGACGCCAGTCCACAATGGTACTCGGCAAGAACAACACGGTTTACATCTGGGGTGGACGTAGCGACAGCGATACGGGCTACTCGGGCGGTCAAAATTATCTGGAGGAGATGCGCATCCTCAGCTTCCAGACAGGCAACGCTACCCAAAATACACTCAACATGGCCTGGAGAATCTTAAATACACTACCCAATAATATCTATCCCCGAATTGATAGCGCTGCGACGCTTTCGGGTGATGGTACCAAGATCTTTTACACGGGCGGTTTAGCTGCCCAGCCGTCCGCAACCAACCAATCAAGCTATACCCTGACCGCGGTCGACATGTCAAATATTCTAACCTACGATACTACGACTGGAAATTGGGAGACACTGCAAACATCGGGCCCAACGCCTGCAAAACGTGTCATCCACACTGCCACACTGAGTAAGCCAAAACACAATTTTTTGGCGAAGTATATAATTCTAACTTCCATTAATAGAGGCGAACACGACCAAAATTGTCATCTATGGTGGATGCGATACCAATACACGCATGCCTGTTAAAGATACCTACGACTGCTACACGTTGGATACCGATACATTAACATATACGGGCATCTCACTTCCTGGCTCCAACGCCCCTGGTGGTCGCTGTGGGCACTCCGGTAATAGAAAAACAAATAACGAAGAAATAGATGCTAATATTCATGACATATGTATCGTATGTTTACAGCTATCATGAAAGGAGACAACTTATTTATTTTATTTGGACTCGACTCCAGCGGCTCACCCCATTTTGATTTCCATGTTCTCGATACCAATGCATGGAACTTTACCGAGTCGTACACTCCCGATGGACCTTCGCATGAGACAATCCCGGGTCAAGATGGGACTAGCGTAAGCACTGCAGACGGCGGCGGCCTTTCAGGTGGTGCCATTGCTGGTATCGTCGTTGGCTGTATAGCAGGAGTAAGTGTTTCAATGTTTCTTGGAGCACAAACATCTCACATAGCTTATGTATAGGTGGGCATTCTTGTTGGTGCGCTCATCTTCTTTTTCCTGCGTCGCCGCCGCAACGCGGATGATAAGCGCGAGTCGCGTGCCAAAGAAAAAGAGGTACTGACTTCGGAACAGGAGAACCAGTCGCCACCACCTCCACAGTACGAGCAACAGCCAAATGCATACCAGATGATGCCCAGCACCTATAAAGGACGCACGGATAAGCCAGACGGTGGAGCGGAAGGCCCGATTGTGTTGCAGTCTGTCAAACCCGATGGCTTGTGATTGTATGAGCAACCTCAGTTCGCATAACTTAATCTGAACTATCTTTACCTATACATCTATCGTCATAATACTGCGCTGCTCGTGCCTCGCGGGGTGTTCCTATCGAGCGTCAGAAGTCACCTGTTTACATAAATTGGGAAGATTTAGAAAAGAATAGCGCCGTTTGGCTGCTTCATTTGAAGATAAATCAACGAGTATGGAAGAACGCAATGCTCTCCTCAGCTTAAACATATCATCTGCAAGCGCCACGTTCGAAAATTTCATAGTTATTGGATGCTAGGATACATTGTACTGCATATTGTCAGCCAAAACTGGTTATGTCTGACTTACCGAGTATACCGCCTATGTCAATCCTACGACATTGTGAGTGATGGCCAGGACCCGCTGCAGATACTCTACCCCTACTTTGGGCCCTTTACTCATTCGACACAGTAATGAGCCTAGCATATACTTTTGAAAGTATGCTTTTGTTTTATGATAGGAGAGAAAAGATGGTCGTTCACGGTGTGCTTCGGCCAAGACATCGCAAGTAGTTACACCGTGGGGGGAATAATATACTGTCGACTCGTTTTTGAGCTTAGACGTCCCCATCCTTAGATAGTAAAGATGTAGGCAGCAAAACCCTGCAGAACATAAATCAGAATGACTGTGGGTGGCACTAACCGGCTGCGTTAAAGGTTAGAAGATATGTGGTACTAGTGGATAAACGCAAGCGGTTGAAGATAGGCGAGAAGAAGCAAGATTGAGAGAGGGGTAGATCCCAAGATCACTAGACAAAAGATAAAAGTGGCACACGCATTTAGTAGATGGCTCCCAATACACAAGCATAGCGCATCCACTGACGCGTGAACGGAAAAGACCTTGTTCCATGTCGTCCGCCCTATCTTTGGCTAACGGATAGCAGGTCTTAAAAATAACCAAGATAAAACAGACTTATGCGCATCCATGCCCACCACTTACACAGACGTACAATACAGCAAGACCTTATGAGTACTGTTATGTCTGCGCTTACAAGAATTACTCGCACTATGGGGTGGGGCCATAATTACACAGGTTTGCCGAATGCAGCCAACCACCGCCGCCGAGCTGAGCCAAAGGGAGCAGAAGGCGAATCAAATCGACCCTCGGAAATAGAGAAGACGCCCTTTCTTTGTATTTATTTCAGCAACCTTGTCAACATGCCGTCTCCCGAAGCCGATCGCGTCGGGCCCAATCCGACCTGGCCCCCACCGATCCCAGTCTTGGACTTGCCTTCCTGCCTTGACTTTTTAAAGCTGAAGCAATTCCCTCTCAAAATCTACCCCGCCGTTTACGACGCGCCTAAACTAAACAACGACACTCTCTACATTTACGGCCCCGGTTTCCGAAACGCTTGGGCCAGCTTTGACGTCGATTGCCTGCAGTACCAGGCAAGAAGAAAGCACACACAGCTCGGGTGTAGCTGGGACTTATACAGTCTGTCTTAATGTCTAGATCTATTTGAAATTCTGCGGCGTTGAGTTTGACGTGCACAACAGCAATGAGCCCGATGGCTCTCCGTCAGGTAAGTGAAGACAAAGGAAAGCACGTACACGGACGAGGATAGGATATGAAAGAGTTGTATTTTATACTCTAGGGAAGCTACCATTTTTGGCGACCGTGACAGGGGCTGTGTACGATGAAGATCATATCCATCAATGGCTCGACGACAGGGTAAGACGAGTATTTGGATTCGAAAACGAAAGGGAAACGACAGCAAAGGGGAGTCTGTACGACTCACGCGAATGAACCAGGGCAAAGCGAAGCAACCCCTTAATGAGCAAGCCAAGGCATTCATTGCCATGACGCGGACCAAGCTGTATCCAGCATGGGTAAATGGTTAAACTGGTTTATTTTCTTGTCTCGCTCACTAGAATTGTTTTATAATTGTTTTATAGCTCTTTTCCATGTGGATCGAGCCCCTCAATTACAACGAAGTAACATCCAAAGCTTATTTCGGCCATGTTCCGAGCCCGGTCAATCAGTTGTTGTCGTATCGGAAACAGAATCAAGTTGTACAATCCATGTTGACCGACCGCGATGTGCTTGTCCGTGAGGAGGTAAAAATAACGGGAAAGGCGTAAGGATAGCATCACTTGATACTAATGGAGTCTTGGAATGGTACTGTATAGATATACCAAGAAGCAGCGCAGGCCCTTGAAGCCCTGTCTGTGAAACTCGGCGATGACACCCACTTTTATGGCGCTGAGGAGCCGACCTGGCTGGATGCGGTCGTATTTGGCCAGCTGCATGCAATCCTGTCTGCTCCTTCGTTCCCGGGTACGATCCTAGGGGATGAACAAAAGAAACAGGCGAGGACGTTGCGTTCGCTCGTTCATCGGCACGAAAATCTGGTGCAATACGCCAAAAACATGTATGAAGCATGGCTCAAATAAATGAAGTGAAAACGGTAGCACATTTACAACTTCAATAAACCTTGTTTCTATTACATTTGTATTAGATATATATATTTTCTTTTTCACTTTTCTTCTCTCTTGCTTCGTCATTCTTTCTTTTTTCTTTTTTTCTTCTTTCTTCCTTCTATCGTACTATATATCTTCCCGTAAAATGCGATTCAGAAAAATCTTGCAGCGATCAAGCCAGGACCAGCATTACATATCACCGCCTATCCTTATCGATCCTCCTCAATATCACACGCAGCCTGTGTATCGCATTAAAGCCAACGGTGCACATGTGCTGCAGCAACCCCAGCGAGCACGGCCGACATCGGTCCCTTTCGACGTGGACCTGGACGAGTACGAGCCAACCTGGCAAGATACATCCTATCCACGGCCTGTGTGGGCCTCCACCGACCACTTGGGCAAACACCACGACCAAAAACAAAGCGTATATATCATTGAACCCTGTCCAATGCAGCGACCGCGCGTCACAGCATCGTGCATGGAGTCTGAGCTCCTACCATGTTGGTTAGCACAGTACCGCAATCATGACCAGCAGTTGCAGCTCTTATTTGAAGACATTAGCCGGCTGTCAGTGCAGCAGTCCGAGTGTGCCCAACGCCATGAGCAATTGATTCAACGTCACCAGAAGCTCCAAGGCCAGCTGCATCAAAAGAATATCCACATTGCCAAGCTTAAGCAGCAGTTGGGCCGATGACATATCGGTGGAAGGCAAATCACTTCTATGAGGCGGCTTTTGCTTTCTTTGTATTTCCCGAGTCTCCCTCTTCTTCCGTCTTTCTCTTTTTGCTATTGCTTTCATCATCGTCGATGGGATCGAATCGGATGGCGCCGAGCACCGTCGCGCGACGTGTTTCTATATAGTCAGCCAGACATCAGTTGGTTATACAAATATATAATTATGTATCTTGTATGTCCTCAGGTTACCTGCTTTATTGAGCAGTCGTCGGTAATTGTAGCTCGTTGCTGCCTCGACTTGCCGTTCGGTCAAGCCAAACATGATGCCCCTAATTGGAGTGTCGGTCAAGTATGTCCAGAAAGTTCGATGGAACTTACAGCATCTTGAGGTCTGAAGGCCGTCGAATATCCAGAGCCTTGAGGGCTTCGCTCGAAAATATAAGATTTTCGCCGCGCGAGGTTTCCACGAGGCGCTTGACATTCCCGAAAAAGTTGGTTTCTCGAAAACCCTCTGCTCAAATGAACACTGAATGTTTTGATGGCGAGATAGAGTGCATTTAACCTTTACCTTTTTCTGTGTGAGGTCGCCAGAGCTGGCCATAGCAGATTTCGAAGAAGATGCCTCTCGACTTGGCGACACCGAACGAAGCATGATTGGGTATTTGAAACTTGTTTGTGCAGTCGAGGGAAATAAGATCGATATCGTAGGTCTGACAGGCCTGTCTGCAGATATCCGCATTGGCAGGTCTGACAGCGAGGATATCGACATGCGGATGCGCAGGGTTGGTGTACATCAGTTGGTAATTCTTTTTTGCTTCCTGCACGAACACGGTCACCCGTCGCAGCTGCTTTACGCCTTTGTGTGCTGAAGTTCGCATCGACTGGAGCGGCTATCCAGGCATGGTGAGACGCCATTCCCCGTTTTACAGTATTGGACCTACTTCAACGGCTTGCTTTGTGAAAGGCTCGCTGATCGTAAGGTTGAGGGCCACCGTGGCGCGCTGAACTAAAGATACTCGTTAGTCTTTGCCAAGGAATTTATTCCATCCGACTTGCTCGACTGGACGCGTTCAAGAATGGCATTGAGACGATCGAGATCTTCTCTTTCCGGATCACGTGGGTATGGAATGTTGAAATCGTAGTACATTGGAAAGCAACCTGTCGACTGTGGAGCACTCTGAAAAAAAAAAAAAAAAAGGACAGCAAAAATTCCTTGTGGCGCCAAATACTGACTGCATGGATCAGTCTGAGTGCTGCCCTTCTTCCTGTTGCGACCATAACAGTGGACCAGAAGGGTGCCTTCCATGTGATGTCCTCGCTGTCATTATTGGACTCGCTCCTCGCCTATGTACGACTTGTAAGCTGTTGCTGTGTGCCTGGCCCTATTTTGTACAGACACCTATAATGGTTTTTGAAAGTCGAGCTGTCAAAAACAAGCTGAATGGACAGAGGAAGTGAGCCTCGGGAATTGAGCCTGCATGAGTTTAGTTCATGAAGTAGAAGTTGGCGCCAAAGATCCCTGTGTCATTGTGTGTTTACCTGGTGGAGCCGACTGCCTCAGGCCGAAGAGATTTATTGAATAATGTTGACCGTACCTATTGGTAACATAAACTTACATACTTCCCGAGGGCATCAATATCTGGCCAGCGCCCGAATGGTCTGACATCCACAGCATCCTCTCCACATGAAATTACAAGATGGCATGTAGTGATATATGGCAAGCTGTAGGTCGTGAGCTTCATAGCTGCTGTTGCAGACCTGGAAGCTTTTTGTGGAGCCTGCACTACTTTGATAGCTTCCCATCATCATTGGACAGGGAACAGAGAAAATAGGGGTAAAAATTGAAGATGCAGGATATGTTCGCCACAGGGATCGTGTCCGCCCTGGAGATGTCGCTGCCAGGCCAGTGATAATCGTACTATACTATTTCTTAGTCGAATGTAATAATACAACTCTGTAGTAATGCTGACACTTTGCGTATAAAAGAAAGTAAATGTTTATCTAGAGTTTATACAGTAGCTTTGCTGCCAGGACAAAGAATCTTGGCGTGCTGGAAGCCATTCCTGTGCATCTGCTAAAAGTAGGAGATGGAGCACTTTCTACCCTGTGGGTTCAACAAAGCAAGTCAGGAGGCAAGGCCCTGGGTCCTCCTCTCCCATCCATTACACGGTAAACGTATAACTTCCCTTTTCACCCAACTTCCGTGTCTATTTGAGCTCTTTCTCTTCTGCTTCCTTTACCGCTATTATCAATATGGTCAAAAGCCGCACACTTTTATTTCTCGAAGGCACTGGACTGGGCGCATTGCTTCGTCACCGGCGAATGACAACGCCTGGAACAGGGGGCGGTGATGGTGCCCACAAGAAGCCTGATACACTGACAGCATGTCAAACCAATGACGCTGATAAAACAAAGCCTGTGTGTAAAACCATGTCCTACGCCGATGCGCCTACATGGATGCGGGACACACCTTATATAACGTCGGGTTACCGACGCGTGACATATGAATACCACGCCTGTCTTGCCAGTGTGTTTGGCTACCTCCACAATGAAAGCGGTACGTATAAATAAAGGAGATGTAGGGCCGTGAAAACGAAACAGGGGATGGTGCTTATTCTTCTATATTTTGTACAGTAAACATTTGGACCCATTTTACCGGTTTCCTTGTCTTCTTGTACGCGACCGTCCAATTTATCGTGGCACAGCAGCAGGACCTATTGACTAGTCCCAATTTGTGCTGTCTGGCGTTTTTTTTTAGCGCTCTTGTTTGCTTAGGCTGCAGCAGCGGGTATCATTGCTTCAATTGCCACTCGAGCCCTGTGGCGTCACTCTGGAACCGGTGTGACTATGTTGGAATTGCTGCACTGACGGCGTAAGTAGTACTTTTTGCCATGATGCTTGTGCTTTCAGTTAGACTCACACATGAAGGATAAGCGGATCTTACTACTCCCTATTTTACTACTATTTCTACTGCCATAGTGGGTGGCAAGGTGAGTGGATTCATCATGGGATAACGATATGGAGCACTTGTGCTGAATGCGCTTTTTATAGCTTTTTACTGGTCTGGGATGTCTATTCTTGGTGCCGCTACTGTACGTCGGGCTTGTACACATCCGACATATACTCGATCAGATTACTGACTTGGTACTCGTTAATTGTTGTTGCCTGCGATAGGCCATTATCATGATTGCCGATCGCTTCCAGGACTCAAAGTACCATTGGTTGCGAACACAGCTGTTTTTAGCCTTGGGACTGGCTGGCTTGATTCCCATCATACACAGTGTTCTACTATATGGTGTAAATCGTGACGCTGTATTCCCTCATTGAGTATGCTAAGCTTTATTTTCTCCTCTAGCATGACACAGTGCTGGACACAGCTGGACATGCCTATATCATGCTGATGGGGTTATGCTACGTGGTGGGTGCCATGATCTATGGTTTCCGGTAAATTTTTGTATCATTTTTTTTCTTGATTTAACCCCTACCGGTCCTTCAAGTATTCCTGAGCGATGGTCCCCGGGCACCTTCGATATCTGGGTAAGACCATTTCTCTTATGTATATCTCTTCGATAGACAAAGACTCATATATACCCTTTTCTTTCTAGTTTTCCTCCCATCAGATCTTTCACACGTTTGTGTTGGCCGCACTAGCCTCTTATTGTGTGGGGGTCACAAAGGCAGCCCATTTTTGGAGCCAGAACGAAGCATCGAACATTGTGTGTGCGCGGTTCTGAGAAGGAATCAAAATATGACGCCATGGCGCAGGTAAATTTGAATCATGATGTGGTGGGTTTTTTCACAAAAACTCAATTTTTCGCATTCATATTTTATGTGAATAGGCTATCTCCATGATAACTAGCTACAGACAAAGCATTCTAAGGGAATTAATCGGGTATACGATACATATTGACTCTTATAGCATATTATGTACTGAATTGCAGTATTCTATCATAGCCTTATAGGCAATGAAATATATCCTTTTTTTGTGGAACCGTGAATGATTAAGGACGTAAACACATTTTCTAGCGATTACACATGCCAGTAAAAGGGTGACGTGCGCGTTAAAAGAGAGATGGGCTATGCTTATGGGCACGATTACGCCAGGGGTATTTTCTGCTATCACGCAATTTACGCTACGAATATACAAAATCACAAAGACATGAGGCTGCAAATGAAATGGTGTCAGATTTCCCACTCACCAAAAAAATAGCTTTATAGATAGAAACCGAAAGATATCTTCAGGTTACGTATCTTTGACTTGCCCGTTAAACTCGTATCGGTGCGGAGGCGATACGTGGAAAGATAATTTGGTTCTTGCACATACGCAAGATATCGACATGGCGTATACGCTTACATGTGCCTCAAGAAAAAAGGAATAAGACGAGTGTTAACCATACTAACAGTAGTATGCAGGGTGTATCCTTAAGGAACAAGAAAGTAGAAGCTCACGGGTGTACCTGGAACTCGGGTAATGAATTATGCAAAGAATGAGAGAAAGATGGTCGGCACAACCGTGTTGCGGAAACTGAAAGACGTATGGGTGTGTGTAAAATGAAGTCATTGACAAATTCAAAATTCGCAGTTCCAGCCCGGTCTGCCCGGCACACGGATTTTTCCATCAACGTACGAACATGCCACTCCAAGGTGCGACGGTTCAAATGACGTCTTATCAGCCACCGCCTTTCATCTCGGGCTTTCGTTACTCGTTCTAACCCTTAATCAAACATAAAGGTTATTTCTGAACTCCTTGAGTTTATTTATACTGTGAAGGAAAGGGTTTAGGCATATGACCCGCCTCGCCCCACACTTCATTTGCGATATATTTAAAGACGTCTGCGCTCAGGTATAGTATAACATCATCTTTCAAATACAATTTGAAATTGCGATACACACATCAATGGTTGCTGCGTTTGGCTTTACTACCAGAGACGATTAAGTGATGAAACACGGATAGCATACTGTGGGGAAAGGCCCGGGTCAAAGCGGAGTGTGCACTGATAGAAAGAGATGCATAATGTTGTGCGTCATACTCGGGGCCACACCGCACCCTAATATTATCAAAAATAGTGTATAAAAGGATGCATTATATCAACTTGTCAACAAACACGGCAATTTGCATCAGTTTATTTAAAGGCATTCTTATGCAGGCATGGATGTCTCATAATGCACCACAAATTGGATGATGCGAGCAGGTGGGAAGACTTCTTGATTGATTAGCCACTCACTTGTCTGGAACAGTCAAGCATATCTCTTCATGTGTTGCTCTCACGCTCTGCCCTGAGAATAATATTAAAAGTGTATGGTAGCCGTAAGTACCTGTTTCCAGTATTTGACGCGCGGGCCAGGGATGAAAATGGATCGTCATGTATTTCTAACTGCTGGCGTAAAAACATGAATAGCAAATCTTATAATTGATACTAGTTGATAGCACCGCAAACGTCTATAAGAGATGCACCAGACATGCAGTCATACATACACACACATACACATGTGCATCAGTCTTCCTCGTGCTTTGTAATATTTGAGTGAAGCTGCGCGCCAAGTGTCTCACTGTGCATGTGTTTGGATGATATTTTTCTGCAGGAACGAACGGAAAAATAGGAGATAAAGGGGCGGCCATTATACACTATGATAACCACTTTTTTTCTACAAATGCGGACTATGAGAGTGGGGCGGGGTATGAGTGGGAATCAAAACGATGATTCAACATGATACGTGTACGTGTCGTACATGATCAGTTTTTAAACCTCCTTCCTCGAAGTTGGAGACTCAAAAGAAGCACTTTCTTCTGTCGTGCTCCGTTATATTGTGAAGAAATATTTTCTATAGCCGATAGAAAGGCAGCCTGATTAAATACGAACATATGCTGTACGCTGCAAGGATGGAAAAATGAAGAGAGAGAGAGAGGCAGGAGGGATAGACAAAAACGACGTGTGTGTGTGTGTGTGTGTGTGTGTTTTGTGTGGCCAGAAATGGTATCAATAGGCGGACACATGTCATGTATTGGCCCTGACAAAGAAGAAAGGACGAAATAATTGGTGTAAAGTTGATGACACAAGTAACAGCAGAGAGACGGAAGAACAAAAAAAAAAAAAAAAAGGGGGGGGGGGGAGAGAAGAGGCGCAACGTCATAGGTTGAAAGCAGTGAATTGCCTAATATAGAACAAGTGATAGTTTCTTGGATGCTTCCCGAAGGATGCGTTGATTGGTGCGAGCGGCATTTACTTAGGGCGCATGTATATAAACCCACTGCGTCCCTTATCAATCTTCTTCGCTTTCTTTCTACATTTATCCACCTGTTTCTTTCTATTTCTCATCCACCTCCACAGCCAACACAACCAAAGGAAAAAAAGACGCCATGCAGATCTTTGTCAAGACACTCACCGGAAAGACCATCACCCTCGAAGTCGAGTCCTCCGACACGATTGACAATGTAAAGGCCAAGATCCAGGACAAGGAAGGCATTCCGCCCGATCAGCAGCGCCTGATCTTTGCGGGCAAGCAACTCGAAGACGGCCGCACCCTCTCGGATTACAACATTCAGAAGGAATCGACCCTCCACCTCGTGCTCCGTCTCCGTGGCGGTATGCAGATCTTTGTCAAGACATTGACTGGGAAGACCATCACCCTGGAGGTAGAGTCGTCTGACACAATCGACAACGTCAAGGCCAAGATTCAAGACAAAGAAGGCATTCCACCGGATCAGCAGCGTCTCATCTTTGCTGGCAAGCAACTCGAAGATGGGCGCACCCTCTCAGATTACAACATTCAGAAGGAATCCACTCTTCACTTGGTGCTGCGCTTACGTGGCGGCATGCAAATCTTTGTGAAAACCCTGACGGGCAAGACCATCACTTTGGAGGTCGAGTCCTCGGATACGATCGATAATGTCAAAGCCAAGATTCAAGACAAGGAAGGCATTCCGCCTGACCAGCAGCGCCTTATCTTTGCGGGCAAGCAGCTCGAGGATGGACGGACTTTATCGGACTACAACATTCAAAAGGAGTCTACGCTGCATCTAGTCCTGCGACTGCGCGGTGGAAGTCCTGCCGAGAGCTCGTCGTCGTCCTCGTCTACGTCTACGTCTAGTTCCACGACCGAACCGCCCTCACGCAAGAAGAAGTGTGCTTTTGGCGAATGCTCTGGCAAGGTCGTCAAGATCATCGGTGACTGTCGCTACTGCCAGTCGCGCTTCTGTGCTCGACACCGTCTGCCTGAAGACCATGCATGTGTGAATCTTATCAGCTGCAGACAAATGGCTCACGAGCGCAACAGTAACAAGTTACTGAGTGAGCGTTGTGTTGCAAGCAAAGTCTAATTCCCTTCTCTTCCCTTATATTCTTTTCTACATTGACCGACATTCTTACTCCCAATTCATATGTTCCCCCGCCCCACCCCACACGATGGCTTTTCTGCACTCTCTTTCTCTGCTGAACGATATACACGCACACTCACACTCTTTGCATGACATTAAGTGAACACTTCCTTGGTGTTTCGTGTCTTACCTTTCGTCCCCTTTTGCATGCACATCTGCACATCGAAGCAAACGCACTCCACTTTACAATCATCAAATACAATAAATCATTCGTCAAATTACATCGATATAATGTAACAGCGTTTACACAGAGCGACAAAGAGAGACAGCGAGACAGAAAAAGGACGAAAGACGATGCACCCCGCCCCAAAACCATTCGTTCATCCCCCCTTCTGTTTTCTTCTTGTAAGTGTGCTTTATTATTGCAAACAAAGAACATGTTTAAGCAATAAGCTCGACAACTATAAAGGTAGAAAAGAAAAGTGAGTATGAGCCACCCGACTGCGATCAACAAGTAGAAGAATGCTGATGTGTACATACCACCACCGGCAGCCTTAATCTTCTCCTCAGCCTTGCGGGAGACGAAGCGGGTACGGACAATGACGGGCTGGGAAACGACGCCCTTGGCGAGGACCTTGGCGTAACCGTTCTGGAGGGCATCAATGACGGGGACCTTCTCGGTGTTCTTGTACTTCTCCAGAGCACCCTCGGGAGCGAGCGAGCGGAGAGAGTCCAGGTTGACGGTAGGCTTCCAGTAGGCGTTGGGCTTCACGTGGAAGTGGCGCATACCGACCTTACCGAAGTAACCAGGATGGAACTTGTCCATGTTGGTGCGGTGGTGGTGGAAGCCACCAGCAAGACCACGACCACCGGGATGCTTGCGGTGCTTGCCTGTTCATCATAAACAGAGTGAGTTTTGCAATTTGCGAAGGTCCGTCTTTTCCTTACCAATGCGACCGTGACCCGCAGAGACGTGTCCACGCTTCTTTCTGTTGTGGTGGAGTCTGGTAGGCTATAATACGAGATAGGTAAGCATGTCTGAGACACAAAGAGGGATTGGGCCGCCCTGATGGATGAACGGAATCTGGGTGAATGCAAATGTTCGTCGTAAAGTGGTATATGCGTATGTTGTCAAGTGTATCGAGCACGATGTAACTATTTATCTATCCATCCATCCATCCATTGATTCACCCATTCATCCGTTCATCGAGGCATCGGCGTGTAGGTAGATCGTAAATAAGGCGTCTATGTCCAAGTATACTCACCATATTGGTGCTATGCGAAAAGAGAAGGATCAATCCACTGGCGGAGGTGTTCAATTCTTTAGCCACCCACCTTTCGGGCACTCACACCTCAAATACGTGACTCGAAATTGGCTCTAATTTCTTGCATTTCATACATTGGACTTTTTCTCTTTTTTTTTTTTTCTTACATTTTTGGTATTAAGCAATGGACTATCGAAGGCTTGCCGTAAAGCAGCAAGCGCGCTTACCGTCTAGAGAGACTCCAGAGGGAAAATACTGGAAAAAGTTTAAGGTAAAACAGTGTAGAGTGGAAAGATCCAACTGGATTGTCTGACACGGATCGATCGGCTTCGTACAGTCTCCCATTTTGATCAAGGAGTATGGTGCTGTCTCTTCTGTTTACTTCTCGCCCGTTGCGCCCTATGACTTTGCCATCGCCTCGTCCACACGCGTTCAGATCTATTCCTCAAAGACCCACCAGCCGAAAAAGACGATATCCAGGTTTAAGGACATTGCTTATTCCGCCTCTTTTCGACAGGACGGCAAACTGGTTGTTGCTGGTGACGAGACCGGTCTCGTCCAAGTGTTTGATGTCAACTCGAGAGCTATCTTGCGTACATTCCGGGAACATACTTTGTAAGTAGAGTTGAAATGACCGAATCAATGAATATATATATATGTATAACTATACGTATACGTATACGTATACTCATACTCATACTTATACTCATACTTGTACTCACGCTAGGCCTGTACGAGTCACCAAGTTCTCGAGTGAAAACACACAGATCATGACGGCTTCAGATGATCGGACAGTCCGTCTGTGGGATATACCCGCCGAAAAGAGCATACATGTCTTTGAGGATCACCAAGACTACGTCCGGGCCGGCGCCGTTTCCCTCGACAACCCACACATGTTTGTAACGGGCTCGTACGATCAAACCATCAAAATTTGGGACACACGACAGAATGGCTGCGTCATGACGATGCAGCACGATGCTCCAGTAGAAAGTGTCCTCATGTATCCCGGTGGAGGTGCCGTCGTCTCGGCCGGAGGTCCGGGTATCAAGGTCTGGGACTTGCTGAGCGGTGGCCGGTGCATGCACGCCGTCTCAAACCAGCAAAAGACGGTGACGAGCTTGTGCTTCGACAGCACCGCCTCGCGACTTGTCACGGGCTCACTCGACCAGCACGTCAAGGTGTATAATGTTCAGGACTACAAGGTCGCTTATAGTTTCAAGTACCCTGCACCCATCTTAAGCGTCGCTCTCTCTCCGGACGACACCCACCTCGTTGCAGGCATGACCAATAGCCTACTCTCCATCCGGAAGCGCCAGATCAAGTCCGAGGAACGTACAGCCCAGCAAAAGAAGCAGCAATATATTCGTGGTGGTACATACAAATACTTTATGCGCGGCGCCAATGCAGGATTACCAGCCGAGGATGACTTTGCGGTCGAGCACACGCGACGACGACGTCTCGCGAGCTATGACAAGCTGCTCAGGAAGAATAAGTTCAGCGACGCGTTGGATGAGGCGATTGGCACGAGCCGGCGGACGATCTCGATTGGTATGGCTTTGCTTCAGGAACTGATCCACGTTGGTGGCCTAGAGGCCGCTTTGCAGGGTCGCGATGACGTTACACTCGAGCCTATCCTGCGGTTCCTCGTCAAGCATATCCAAGACCCCCGATTTACGGCGCTGATTGTGGACGTGTCCGAGGTGCTTCTTGGTAAGTCGCATGAAGATGAGATATTGGGAATGGCCGGACTGACCTCTGCTAGATTTATACACTCCTTCTTTTGGTCAATCGCCCCTGATTGACGATTTGCTCAAGGAGCTTAAGCGCAAGGTCAGAAAAGAAATCGAGCTGCAGCGGCAATTGGCACAGACGACCGCTGCGCTTGAAATGCTGTTTGCTAAATCTGGCGCAGGCAGTGATGCTGTCCGCGCTGCCTCACAAGGCATTACATCCACGCCTCAACTCAGTGCTACACAAGCATAAAGACCATGTATCCCTATCTTCATAATAGACCGCATTCTTTTTCTCCATATCTGATCATTTTCATTGTCCTCCTCCGTTTTTCTTTTTTCACTTGACGTTTTTATTTATCGACTTTTTATAAAGACGCAAACACTAGGAGAGACTGTCTGCTAGAATCACCAGGATTCCCAACGAGTGTAGGAATAAGATGCCTCCATTTTCCGGCGGACAAAGGCGGGAATACCATGTGAGAGCCACATTTGCCGGATCTGCTCATACCGCTGTGGGCTGAGATATTGCGGTGTACCGCGGCTAAATCAAATGGGAATGAGAACCTGCATTGCCGTCCTATTATCCATTTACCGTAGGAAAAGGTCTGCTTCACCGTGTGTATCGAGGTAAGGTGCGCTCATAATTGTGCCACCATCGCGATGAAGCAATAGGACAAACGATTCCTTAATAACGAGATATATACCAATATCACCATGCGAACTATTGCAAGGCTAAGTAAGACAAGTAGACAGATGTGACGCTCGAATTACCTCTTCATATGAAGGTTGCATTCACCAAGATCATTATCGGTGCAGCAATACCGCCGAGCGCATACAAAGGTGCCGCAGATGAGGCAAAGTGCGGGGTAATCGGGCAGCGTGTTGCAACGTCGACAGACACGGCGCGCACTTTCATCAAAGAGCTGGTCCATGCGGTATGGGAGGGAGACAAGATAATACGGCGTGGGCAGCTCAAGAATGACTTGTGGTGGCTGGACTGCTTGGAGAGGCGCGCACCACGAAGCCATGGCTTCCTGCTCAAAAACCAACAGGGGGGAACCGAGGCGAGGCAACTGAAGCATCTCGATAAGACGTTCGTACTCATCCGTCATGTCCGCTGTGTCCTGGGTTTGAGGAATCAGTCCTTGATGGGATACCATGAGGAGCAAAGCTCTGCGCAGGAAAGGGAGAGTGCAGATGCGCAGGATTGCCATCCAAGCGCCGGGCGGCATTTGCTCAAAGACGCTCTGCAGTAATTCGCCCGAGAGATTAAGGAGGCGGGCGACGTGGATCACGAACTCGCGGACACCGCCCACATCGTCCTCGCCTTTGAGCTGTGCGACCGAGGCAGCGACACGCGGGTCGGTCAGGGCTGGATTGGGATGCTGGAAGCTCTGGAGGAAGCTCACGACGACCTTGGTTAGTTCGGCGAGGTACAGAATGCGCATAAGGTGGGCAATCTCAAGTACGTGTCGTTGCTGCAGGGTGACAAGGGAAAAGCTGAGCCGGGTAAGCACTGCAAACATATCCTGTTGAAGGAGAGATTCGTCTTGCGCTACGAATATCTGTTGAAGAGCCTTGGCGCAGATCTTGTTGATCGAACGCGCCTCGTCGGTCGTCCATCCATTGTCCATAACGACTGGCTCTAGCTCATTCGTCTTGGCGAGGATTTTGAGAAGAACTTGGTTCTGGGCCGAGACGTAGTCTAAAAAGGTGCCTGTATGCTCGACAGTCAAATCGCGCGCGCGGATGCCGTGCTCGCCGCGCTGAGCAGTCTCAATGGAGGCGAGGACGTACGCAAACATGTCGTAGAGGTCAACAGTGGAGGTGCGGCCAAGACGGCTCATGTCAACGCGGTACAGGAGCTGATTCGCATCCATGGATCCCCGCAGCTGGTTGTACAGGGTCTGGAGCTCTTCGACGTTGTACGGCAGAACATACTCGTCTGTCTCGGCAGCCGGCATCGTCTGGAGGCCGTCCACAATTGCCAGCGCGACCCGGTCAAGCTGCTCGTACGACGTGCGTTTCTGCATCGGGCCTGGGTAGGACTCCTTTTTGCCTTTCCAGACTATAGGCAGCAGGACGTTGCCGAGTGCCTTGCAAAGCGGGCAGAGGAACTGACGACGGCGAAACTCCGGCAGAAGGGACTGAATAGCCGTCATGGTATCGTTCTGGACAGTCTGCTGATAATTGTCAAAGCAGCTCGCGTGCATGAGATGGCCGCAGCTCGAAATGTGAGGGTAGCCCTGCGACTCATTTGGCGGCCCGGGTAGACCACGGAAAGCCTGTTTCTTTTCCTGGGACGCTTCCATATGAGTCGCCCACGTATCTCGGCCTTGGGCCGTTTCGACAATGTCAAGGAGCACGTCTGAGTTCGTGAGCGGTGCGCGGCGGGTGTTTTTGGAACGTTGAACGAGACCGAGTACACCGTAGGTCTGTGACTTGTCGAGCTCTTCCTGACACACGATGCAGGTACCAGATGGGAAATGAAAGATACGCTCGACATCGGCCGTGGCCTCGCCATCCTTTTGCATCGTCACGTCCTCCTCCGTATGAGGCTCTTCCTCGTCGTCGTACAGGTCGGCGTGTTGGAGCATAAATTGGGACTGGGCCTGCTCAAACTGCTTCATAATGTCAGCCTGGCGCGCCTTTGCCGCAGCCTTTTTGCGCTCGTGTTCGGGCATGCCATTATCTGAGCCTGGAGTGGCAGGACCTCCCATCTCGGGGTGCAGCTCCTTCCAAACTTGGATAGTCTCTTGCGCTCGGGTGGACCCATAGGCACGGATCTTGTCAATGAGCACTGCGCATCGCTTGTGGATATGACTGAGATCGGGGTCCGTCTGGCAGTGCAAGAGGATACTGAGAAGTGTCATGGGCTTCCTTTCAAGATCGTCGACCACGACGGGATAGGCATCTTCGGTCGCGTGCTCAATAAAACCTCGGTCCAAAATATGAGGTTGGCCTTCGCGGTACTTGCCCTTGGCTTGCGCGCCCATCTTACGGTCGAGGTCTGCACTCTTGTCGGTCAGGGCGAGCATAGCAAGGTAGAGAGTGTCGTCGAGGATCGAGTCACTCTTGGTTGTCGTGGCCGTCTTACAGTTCCACAGACCGTACACCACGATCTGGCAAAGCATCTTGCTCTGGAGGAAGCGCCCAAGATCCTTGAACGGACCAAATGGAATGGGCCGCAGATGAGGGTTGACAAAGTAGCTTTCGACCGAATCGTCGCCAGCCTGTTTTTGGCGAAGGCGGATCTTTTCAAATGCCTCCTCACGCTGATTCTTTGTAAAATGCCAATAATAAGGATCTATCTCGCTGTAGAGCTGTTCCTTGAGCTCATAGCGGCCATGGTCGTTCAAGCCCGCAGGCGCCTTGTAAGTGGCGAGTTGACCAAGGAGGGCTTCAAAAGACTCATGCTCACTCAAGCTGTCGGGCAGAACCTTGACGAGTTCCGAGTAAGCCATGCTGGAAAGACTCAAGTACTGGATGATGGCGCGGCGGATCTTGTCCTCAATGGTCATATTGGATGCATAGGACCGTTCAGTTGCACAAATAACCAGGAGGTCCAAAAATTCTTCGACAACATACGTGAGCTGCGACGGATCATAGTACTCGTGTCGCTTGTCAGGTTTGCCGTTGAACCAGTCCCAAATGTCAAACCGGTCAAGCATGGTTACGAGGAGGTGGTCCGGATCAAGCGCGATGAAAGCAACCTGGATAAGATAAATGTCCCTGTCATATGTGTTTTCACGAACGCTTATGTCACGGTAGGTACGGGCCTAAACAGGAGATCAACGTCTGCTTCGGCTCCTTATAGTCTTTCCGGTGCTTACCTGATTCCGGATACCAAAACCATTCCTCACCCAGACATTGCAGCTCGCCTGGGCAAGCAATACACGGACGCGCAGCGGATACTCGATGATGCTGAGGAAAGTACAGTCACCATGCGATTCGTCAAAACTTTTGACAAGGTCCTTGAAACCCCTGGGCCATCCGAGCGGAGCCATGTAGTCCTCCTTAAGTAGTGACACGTGTTCCATCAGACCGGCCAAGAGCCAGTGGTATGGATGATGGCATGAGACAGGATCCGTCGCGACATTGTATCGGATCACATCAAAGGAGCCAGCGTGCTGGGTGGTCAAGGTGTGACGCTCCTGATCTCGAATGCCCTTGACGAGTGGCCGCTCACCGTCAGCCTCGCTATCGCGCAAAACGCCATCCGCGCTGGCGAGCCTGGGCGACCAGTCAATGAGAGCCTTGAGAACGCGGCAGATGGAGCGGCAGAGATCACGTGAGGCCTCTACGGGTGGCCGAGCCTCATTGAGAGCGGCAAAGCAGTCGGAATAAAGGCGACAGAGTTTGGAGATCTGGAGTGTAACATTGAAAGCGCTCACCCAAGTATTGGATTCATATTCGACGTGGACGTCGGCGCGGCGCGTGAGTGGATCCATGGCCTGGAATTGATAGAGCATATCGAGGAAATATCGCAAATAGAGTGGGCTCTGGCACACTTCGCGTTTCACCGCCTCCGCGTTGAGGAGATAGCGCAGGTCGAAAAAGGTGTAGGCGTAGCGGTGGCGGGTAATGGCGCGGGAGGCACAGTTGACCTGCATGTGATGATATTCCGGCGGCAGCAGGAGTTGAATGTGGTCGGTGAGAAAAAAATTGGTGAGTATGGAACAGATGATGCCAAAGAATTTGTATTCCTTGACGAGCATAGCCGCGACGGTCGGCACAGTCAAGAGTTGGACGGACAAAGATGTGATGGAGTGCTCAGGCTCGCGGTCCTTGAAAAAGAAGGCGTCAACGAGTTCGGGATAATTGCGCGCGTACCGGATGCCTAGCGAAAACCGTCAAGATACTTCCAATGTCTGCACTTCATATCTGCACAGTTCAATAACTCACCGATAAGGGGTCGATAGTCATAATTGGATATTAAAGTACCAATGAGGAGATCTTTGATACTGGAGCGTGGTGTTTTCCAGAGTCGTAAATCGTATTGCATGATATAATCAAGCCGTAACTTGCTGTTGAAGGTCTTTCGTATCTGCCAGTTGATCTCGCACACGTTGGGTGGTGAGTCGATGGGCACACCAAGTTCTTTAGCAATGATGCGCTCGGACTGATCAAGCTTTTCAGTGTAGCCCAGCCAGGCATCTAGCTCCCAGCCAAGCTCAATCAGATCGCGGGTATGCGACTTTTCGTTGGTGCGTCTGAGCGGCTCGTCCTGTGCATCGGCGGAATCAGTATCGATCTGCATGGACCCGCGCCGCTCCGGGTCATCCTCCTCGAGATATTCTTCGGCATCGACAAAGCTGTCCTCCTCACGATGTTCCTCGCCTTGCGCGCGGGAATCTCCACCAGCATCCATCCAGTCATCATCTTCGTGAGGCGTCTGGACCTGTCCGAGGAGCTCGCCTTCGTCATCGACCAGCATACGGGCAAGATGATGAATATCGTCCGGCAGGTCCGGGTTCTCCATGAAGTCATCTGGTAGCTGAGGATTTTCCATGTCCACGGGCTCGTCCTCGTCCGAGTCAGGGCCATCTTCCATATCGTACATAAATAATTGATCGACCTCGGACATGCGCCCTCGACGGTAGCGAGCGGAGAGCGCAGCAAGCTGGGGGGGCAAAGACCAATCGTCGCAGAGGGTCTCACAGATGATATCGCGAAAGACGCAGTTACCGCCCTGGACATGGCTAAAAAACTTGTAGCGGCCACTAATGAGATCCTTGAGCCAGTTGAGGAGTAGAGCACACATATCCTCGCGGACGGTGTCCCTCGTGGAGCGGACGGTAACGGCAAGCTTGATAGTGCGAATGCGATTGGCCATCTCAAGCAAGTGGGGCAAGTCAGACGAGACCTGCACGACATGGCGGCCGTTGGCGTCGACGCTCTCCGCGACACGGGTGGCCTGTTGCTTGGAGCAGCGCGTAGCTTGCATGACGATCCCAATTACCTCGTCAAACGAGTGTTTCTCGTCGTTCCATAGAACGCATGCATAGGATGAACGCGCGGTGGCTGGGGTACCAAGGGCACGATCGCTGTCACGACTTTCGCTGATGATTTCCTCCGCTGACTTTGGCTCGACGTCCTCGGGCGAGACGGCAAAGGTTTCGAGGACATAGTCGAGCACGACAGCAATGGTGCTTTTGATTTGACGGCGGAGCTGAATAGGGACGTCGCTGACGGTCTGAGAGGACGGTGCAGCAGCAGGAGAAGAGGAAGACGTACAAGTCGAAGTGGTGGTCGCAGCAGCCGAAGCAGAAATAGAGGAGGAAGTGATAGGTGGTGTCACGCTAATATTCTGATCCGGTAAAGAGTGAATAGAGCATCGAAGAGGAATCTTCCAGGCTTCAGGGTCACCGCAGTCGCAGCAACCGCCTGCACCTCGGCTTATCCATATTTTGACATCGTGACCTTCGTGCTGGGTTGAATGAAAGCAACGTGAGCACAAAACGCATGTGTCGTCTAAACCACAGTTTCTGTAGAAAGTACAAAGTACAGAATACAGAGTACAAAGCAGAAAAGAAGGAAAAAACAACAACAAAGAAGGATGCAGGTTGGCAAACCGTGAGATATAACAATAAGATTTGGACTTTGCTTACCGACAACGATATACGCTCTCGCCTTTTTTGAAAAGGTGACCACATTGTTTACCACGCTGGGACTCCCAATACTCGGGCTCGTCTTCAAACTTGTCGACCACAACGTTATCAGGATTGGCAGACAAGACAGTGGAGGACTCTTCGTCGTGGCCAAAGAGATTGTATTTTTCGAGCAAAGATGTCAGGCTGTCGTCCTGGTCCGAGGCTTCTTTGAAGAAAAACTCTTGGAGCCATTGTGAGTTGTTTGCCCAGAGAGATCGGTAACAATTTGTGAGAATTTGTCGCTCGGCTGATCGGTCGAGTGGCAGAGAATACAATGCAGGTGCATCCACGAGAAACTGTCGCAATTGGTCGGGATGAACAAACGAAGTCTTGCTCGATTCTGTCATGGCCTTTTATCTATTCTATGAACAACAAAGTAAAAAAAAACTGCTGCGACGCTGAGCGCGAGCTGACCAGGAAGGAAAGGAAAAGAAAACGAAAGAAAAGGAAACGAAACGAGTCTTACCTTTGAAGAGACGACACGGGCTTGGCTTGATAATCAAAAGATACACAGTACAGACTCAAAGAAGAGAGAACGGCACGGGGCAAGGGAGAGTCGAAAAGAACCAAAACTTGTGCTTGAAGTGAATGGCGCGCTCATGCGCTCTAATCGTGGTTTTAGACAAAAGAGAAGTACACGGTGCTTTGCGTTTCGAAGTCCATTTTCTGGGCCATTTAATGCCAGAAATTTATTTCTTTTACTGCTGTATTGCAAGCATGTCCACGGGGACCAAAAACTGGTGGAGGTACTAAACGACTAGTGACTATCGTAATATAGTGAAGGCTTCATGGGACATGTGAGTAGATATGTTCCGCAGATGATAGAGATCAAATCAATGGTATCATACATACCAAGTGTTCATATGTAAAAAAAGAACATCAATATCAAAGGCGTCGATGCTTCAGCACGAATGGCCCGAACAAGCAACTGTGAAAATATACATAAGCGCGTATACATAAGGGCCTGCAGTCTAAAGAAGAGTGTAACTTGCCTCCAAAGGAGAGAAGACTGCGGGGCAATTGCGGTCAGTGAAGCAAAGGAGAGAGAAGGAATGAAGCTGTGATAAAATTATGTTAATCACCAATCTTCATAGTGGCGGCTGTTCACTTATTGGCAGGAAAATAAAACTCAGAAAGAGACAAGGACGATGGAGGAGGCCAAGTACGGACGAAACAGCGATGTAGCAAGCTGTAATTTACATGACAGTCAGTGATTTGTATAGCTTTTCTTGTCGACTAGAATTATTTTCATGCCACCGATGTCACGCCCTGATGCAGCGGATGGACAATCTGTGGTAAAGGATCTTGAGGTTGACTACAGGAAGACCCGCGCCACCCATGTTACTTTATATTTCGAGGAGCAGCCTTGGGTACTAATATACTTGCTAGTATCTGGCCTTGAGGATGATGAATAGGAAGGAAAGAATAATTCACACGTGAGTGATACCGCACCTCTATACAAATTGATGCGTCAATGGTCCTCGTCGTCAGCGATCTTTTGATGCATACAATTAAATTTACGCGTACCCATAAGAGTAAAGACGAGAAAACAGGCACCTGAAATGATACAACAACCGGAACTAGCCTTGTTTCTCGTTACATCGGAAGGAGAAACCAGTAAATGTGCTGCAACACCTGTCAAACATTCGGAATATTCGGCAAGGTGTGAAGATATCGTTATTGACAAGGTGCCCATGGCTTTGTCTAAAATTAAATCACTCTTTTCTCCTCCTGAGCAGCACTCTATACATATTCCTCGCGTGTAATACTCTCATATAATTTATTTATCACACAAATATAGGACGACAAAAGGAACATTGAAAGCTGCTGGTGTAAGGGTATCATCTCTATGTCTTTATTAGACCAGACTCGCCATATATGTAATTTTTACTAGGACTTGTATTGGTTATCAATAAGAATAAAGAATCTATATTGGGTCATCGAAGTAAGAAATGCTGTCAATCATGACCTGTATTGCGCCCCTGGTACCCCCAAGAAAAAAAAAAAAAAGAAATGTCTATATGTTGCTCGCCTGCACAACGTTACAGCGGTCCAAGTAGAATGTAACATGTGTTCCGCCTATTTTTATTTAAGTACGCATACTGCGCCTAAGAATACACATACGTATTACGTCAAACTCAGATCGCTTCGGTTGCCGAGTCAGGCACAAAAAAAGGTTGAGCAGCCTTGCAGTGATATAGCTATGTGTGGCGATTGGTAAAACTCTGCTTTTGTACCAGGGTCAGCTGTCTCATTAAAAACCGTCATTGGATTAAACGACACGTAGTAAGATCTACTTTTCCAGATGGGGCAGATAGTAACCGTTGGGCTGTATTTTTCTATTTGGGTCCCGTACTTTACTGGAATAATAAACGAGAACAGGTCTTTTGCAATCATACATGTGTGCAGTACGGTGTATATGTATATGATACGACTTCCCGAATGGAATATTAAAAAAGAAAACAGGGAAAACGAAGCAAGGGAGGGGGTAGCCTTGCGGCAAATACATTTGTATGGAAGCTTATTTTCTCAGACTGGGCTCGAGTACCTCTCGAAAAGAGCCTATAGGTATAGTACACATAGCCCACTCAGTGTCATTTTTATAGGCTGGAGGGGCCATTATTAAGACACCTGAAAGAAACACTGTTGGTAATGTCCAAATGCGTTGGATTCCAGTGTAAAACAGAGCTTACTTTAGATATGAAATCGGGTCATATCTCCAAAGATGCGAGTCTGGAGCGTGTGGTTTATTCTCGTTGTTTGGGATTGCGCATGTCCCACAGGGTCTCTCGGTAAAATCTCGATTTTACAGCTTTCTTCCTGCATATTTCATGTCGTCAGCTATTTTTTTCATCAAGCTCGGATCATATCAGGCGTCTTATACTGAAAAATATGAGAAGACTGTTCAATTTTACATAGCCATATATCCTACTTTTTCCCAGCTATTATACAACCATCTACTGTTGGGATGGAAAGGGTTAGATCTGCAGTTCATTATGCTTCACCAACAAAGTGTAAATGTCAAATCGATCTGCTTATCTAGCAGGAAGCGTTACACGACATTTCTGTACTTGATTTCTGCTGTGTACACCTTTTCTACACGTAACCATTTACGTTCATCCCTTTTCACGTAGCAGCTTCACATTTGAAACCTTCTTGTTTTGATTTCTCATAATTGAAAGCAGTATTAATAGCTGATACTTTTGTCTTAACTGTTAGTTAATTGGAGATACACAATACGATTTTCAGTTTTACCTTGACCGTGTATTTCCTTTACCTCTGTTGATTTCGCCTACTCCACTGACGACACAAGCAATCGTTTGTATTTCTTTGAGCATTAAACCATTGAAGAAAGAGAGTTTATAATGAAATCTATATCGCGCACGTGGACCCTCTTAAAAAAGTCTATGATAATGCGTGAAGTACGGATTTCCTAGGAGGTGATCATCGTCGACCGTTGGGAATAATTACGTATATCATTCATTCGTGACTTTCATGATGTGGAGCACATCAGAAAAACTGAGTTCGTACCCTCAGTCCGCCTCTCCTTGCATCTTTTTCCTGTTGAACCCATCATGGTTGCACAATATGATTTGAACACGTCTCCAAAGATAACTGTGGTCAACAATACCATAGTGCCACCTCGAGACATTACGACAACTCGTGTATATCAAGGCGAATAAGAAACCGGTCGCGAAAGGCTCGCTCAAGGAAACGACATATTTCCTAGGACGTAGTGGGCTCAAGATCGATTACGAATCTGTGACAGAGCAAATCGAGCGCTACCTCCACGGTGGTTTCAGTATAACCCATCTTCGCGTTAGCGATGATGTAGTCAAGCGTCTACGGTCAATCGGTGTGCTAATCGAGTTTGCTATACTGTACTCGATTCAGCTTTACATATTTTCATCTAGAAAGAAAGCGCAGATGATTGAATCACTTACGCCTGCCAAGAAGGTGCGTGGTACAATCTGAAGGTCAACCCGGATTACATACCTCCAACGCCGCCACATCGTCCTTCTCCTTCCCCACGATTACCCCCGCCCCCTGCAGCAAAAATGCGTCAGCCTGGCCAGCGCAAGCTAGGAAGGCAAGCAAAATCGCAAGTGAACATTACGGAGGCAGAGATGAAAAAGGCCATTGAACAGGAGCTCGAAAACTACATTAACAAGCAATTTACCGCTCGAGTGCTGCATCGGTCAAAAAAGAAAAAGTTTGATATGGCGGCAGATAAGCTTACAGACGAAGAAGTCAAGAAGAACTTGCCGAAAGTCCTCTCTGCTGTCCGTGACAACTTTGAGTGTCAGATGGCAAGCAAACCGAAGAATCCAGGGTGGCTATTAGTTCGCTACAGGGACCTGCGCTGAGAGGATGAGACCGGTCAGCAGACTCTGACCGCCAAACAGAAATACGACGCCATGCTCGTACCGTTTCTCACCGCAAAATGGATAAAGTATGGGAAAGCATCTTGAAAAGCATTCTCTCACCTCATAATTCAACAGTCAGGAAGCCTACGAGGTGGGGCCTGATGATTCAGACGAGTGAGTATGAAATTTGTGAAAAAAAAAGCAGAACTATACCATCTCACATAAAATACCTGGTCTTTGCAGCTCTGGATCTGACTCCGAACCTGGCTCAGTGGGCCAGCCTGAAGAAGAAGAATATTAAAGTAAGCTTGAACGCCTGCGCATGCCTAAATGTCATATGTTAATACATTTGATAGCCTGCGGACGGTGACGCTGTCTCTGAACTCGATCGTTCGGAAAGATGAGAGACTGCTGAACAGCAGCGTTATTAACGTCATCATGTCCAACGAGTAGCAGCGCGTTCACCGTCTGATGAACAAACTCTGTCTGTGTATACAACACCTGACAAAGATTATCGCAGAAGGCCGTGTCACGAGCTCAGTTTACCGTGAACGGGCAATGCTCCTCGATCTGCAAGACTTGGCGCCCGAGTTCGATTTTGGATAAGCCGACACCGTCTTGCGCGTCGCGCCACCGGATATTGGTCTAGCAGGTTGCAAATATCTACTCACAGGTGCATTTCTCCAATGTTTTATCCGGTAAGTCAATGGACTATTTGATCTATGCTCTGGAAGATCCAAAATATTGAATTATAAACCATCAGGTTGCGTTGGTGCGCCCACGAAAAGCATGAAAGGAAGTCCCACATTTGAGTCCATCCGCGGCCGGATTTTACGCGAACTTGGCCACGGTATCAACGAAGAAGTCAAACATGTAGGGTATCTTATCATTGCAGTTGATGAGGTCCACCAAGCGTGCTCAAAGTTGTGGACGTGGAAGAGACATGTGAAGGATCTGCGCGCCCTACTTATAGCAGCTTTACGCCTTAATCGCTGTCAAGGACGCCTTATTAAACATGTTGCTACTGCCAAAAGAAAGGCCGAAACCCGGGCAATCAAGGCGCAGCAGCGACCTCGTCAAATACGCCGCAACCGCCGAGCTACGTTCAAGTCTGCCTGCCATGAACTGTTTATGGCGTTCGCGTGCAAAAAGCCGATCGATAGGATTATGAATCGACTCGAGAAGGAGCTGCAAAGTCTCGCGGCGCACGCAGTGGAGACTGCCGAGGAGGAAAGCGCGGAGGTCGAGAGCCCCGAGATGATTAGGGAACAAAGCGACGAAGCAGAGGAAGACGTCGAAGACGAGGGTGAGCACTTCCCCAACGGCGAAAGCAGCAACAAAAGGATCAGAATTCTGGGCGGCATCGGTATGCACTTTTAAAGGCAGGCTCCGGACGGATAACGCCTGAGGCAGTTCGAAAAGCTGCGCACAAGCCCACGAAGTCAACCAGCTTGGAATGCCGGACTCTCGCCAGGATCTTAAACCAGTTGCGCCCATATAGGCCGCGTACAGCCAATGGCGACGAAAAGCTTGCACCTACTACCATCTTCAACATGCTCCGATAGCAACAATCGCTCAAGCTCTCGTGCCATTCGCCTCAACCAAACAAGAATTGCAAGCCACGTATATTGAGCCAAACACTTCGCAACCTCGCGCGATCCACATTGACGGAAAAGCATTATATGAGCTCATGCGGGATATTCATGACATGCCCGACCCCAACGGTGGCTTTTTTTACCAATGCCCATGTCGCTCTTCACCGCCGTCGCGACGTGTTTGCGGCATTTTTGATGTTCCTTATATCGACCGAGTGCTCAGGGATCGCGGCCTCACACCGCAGTATCGCTTCACGTTCGTCAATAAGTGGAGTATAAAAATCCTCGGCAGTAAGAGGATAATAACTGAGGCGACCGGTCTCCTGTTTTCTCCTCCGTTCGTGCCTCTTCCTCTCTTCCGCTTGCTGCCCTCACATCAGAGGTTTTTTTCCGCTTTTTCCTCTGCCCGTAAGTGAAACAGATTCAGGTCCAGCATTGAATATGAGACATTAACACACGTTCCAGTTCCACTCCTTCTTCGCTCCTCCTTTGCTCTTCTTCCTCTCCGCTTGCTCCCTCTCTCTCCTTCTTCCCCGTTTGTGAACCTCTGGCCTGCGGTCGGTGGCCGAGACCACCGTCAAAACTACCCCCCCCAAAGACATGTGCCTTGCGCCAAATGTCTGCCCTACGCCCATCGGTAAGTGCTTTTGGTTAATAATATGAAACTGAGACTCAAAAATGCATTTTGCTGCACAGACACAGATGAGGTAGTGCCCAACATTCCGTGAGCGTGTATCGACGACCCCGGTCCCAGTGGCTGGTATGTATAATAAAAATGAAGGGTAGTCCACGAGAACTGATTTCGGAACGAAATTTCGTAGGCTAGTTATAAAATAAATGCAATAGATAACAATCTGGCAGATGTAACTTGAAAATCCCACGTAGATCTCATACAGCGCCTCTTGCCACAGCTATCCGACCTTGTATGCTCCGTCTATTTTCTATTTTGTTTTTATTTCTATGCTTATCTTCTCTGTGAGCTATACCCGCTTTATTCTGTACACCAGTGCATTGTTTGCAGCGCTGGCTGCACCAACAAGCCAGGTGTTGTCTCTGTTGTCTCCTTCACGCGATCAATGTCCACCTTGCCGAGCAGCGAATACTAATTATCTAAATGACCGCGCAGGTCGAGCTGATCGGCTCATAGATGGGGTATACACCATAAGGTTTATTCTCTTATATGGACCTGTGCTTAACTAGGATAGTAAACGAGACTAGGATATGTCTTTTACAGGCATACATGTGTGTAGTGCGGTCCCGAGTCGATGCCTCAGAAGAAATCGGGGAAGCAAAGCGAAGGGGACGCCATCGAAGCAGCAGCATTCACGTATACATGATCCTTGTTTCTTACCTGGGTCGAATGCATTATTGAGAAGAAAGACCAAAAGAAAAACAAATTGAGCAGCCTTGCAGCAAGTGTCAGTTGCGGGAAGCGTGTTGGCCCGAGAAGAGGGGACAGAGGGCAGGACAGGTGAGGGTGACAGCCAAGAAGAGAAATGAGCAGACAAGGCACAAGAGGCGGACTGTATACACACATAGAAGGTCAACACATCAGCGCAGGATCAGGACAGGACGAGTACTAACCTCGCGAGTGAAGGACCAAGGAAACCAGATGGAACTGGGGAACAGAACTAGTACGGAAACTAGAGACAGAAAGACGGATAGTCTAAAACAAGAATGATCCTACACAAACGGGTCAGAACTCAGGTACGCGTGAGCATGGTCCCAGACTACAGATATAGATCAATGCGTCGGACAGCCACATAGGGATCAGGTCGAAAGAAGTCAAGACGCATGGTCATTGAACGACGGACGAAAACGCAAGTTCGATCAATCGGAGGGAGCTGTAGACGATCCTGTTTGCATTACAGCTCCCACGCGGAAAAGTATCATGACGAGATGGTCGAGATTTACTCGGACAACATAACTACTCCAAGGTACGCAAGAAGATCAGGGGAAAGAGCGTCAGCAATATTACAATATCTGGCTTTTCATATCCGACAAGTAACCCGCGACAACAACTCGACAGTTCTGTATTGCCCTATCGCATTGGGTCAAGAAAATTGGAGGCGGACGGTCTGAACCGCCACCGAGTCTTAGAACACGGGAGAGCGTCTGGAGGACATTCAACCACATTTGCCGGAAGTGACCCTGTGCACTTCTGACGATCCATACCATCGCGGCACGGCACCACTCGAAGTTAACCCGCTTTTAGAGTCGAATTCTAGATCCAAGTGCCGAAGCAGTGAACAAGTTTCAGAAAAGTAGCCCGCAAAGGGGCTGTATCTCTATCGTCCTTGGCGCCTTACCGGTTCTTCAAAAGACCAAGGGCGACCGCGTTATGGATACGATTTTGATGGCACCCACGTGGCCCACTCAAGCATGGTGGCCGCTAGTTCTGGGCATGAGCAAGACACATCCTTTGAATATCCCGTACGCAAAGCAGGCATCGTTGAACTTATGGCGCTTATTAAAAATGCTTGAAATACGAAGGGATGCCATTAACACAACAATCCCAACTTCAAAACATCGCGAGCTCTACGAACCCCCACTATGACAGTCGGTGGAGTTTTTGGGTGAAACGGTGTTTCACGCAAGACCTTGTAGTGGATCCTTTACGTTCGACCCGGTGCAAGTGATCGCATTCCTCATGTCCATGCCTATAGCACGAAGGAGCACATTGAACAGCTACCGGTCTGCACTCGCTAGCCTGTTTAAAATACTCCATCCGTATGACATACCATTGGAAGGCGTTGATCAAGGGACTTCATCAAGCGAAACGCCGAACAGACGAAAGTTGGGAAGTGGATCCCCTCTTGCAGGTGATCAATGACTGGGAATCTACGCATACGTCAACACTTGAAAATTACAACGCAAAACTGCTACCTTGCAGGCACTGGTAAGCAGGTGGCGTCCTCGGTCGGATTGCAGAAATTGAGATATCAAGGTGTCACTCTCCACCGAGACGACGACGACAAGGTGGTCGGCATGACAGCAGTTGCGCGTTTTGGCGAAAGAAACAACTGGGAAACGTCAAAACTGGACACGGTTGGACAAGATCACGGATCAGGACCTCTGCCCGACCCATACCGTGACCTAGTTTCTGAGACAAACCGAGAGCTGTCGCCCAACAGCCGATCCTGCGCATAGCCCTTTGCCAAGGACATCGCCCGTTCACCGACTTGGATACTCTAGCAGAAGCGACTGTAGCTGCTTGAATCGAGGGGAGTATGGCGGCAGCAGGTATAGATATGGTCATCTATAAGACCCATTCGATGGGCGCCGCCGCAGCGAACATGGCCGGTCAACCTATTAACACAGTGAAGCGACGCAGATTGGAGTTTAGGCAACCCAGATTGCGTTAGCGACAGTGAAGTAGTTTGTGGGGTCCCGCCCACACGCATGCGTCCTTTCGTGAGCAATAAGCCGATTTTTATCAAGACGAACAAGAGACCCGTAAGCGGGAACGAAAGATGCCAAGGAGCGTGCATATGATAGAAGTTTTAATTTATATCACGAAAAATAAAGCGTGGCTTGGAGGGAACAGCCCACATCCTCAGACTTCGTGTCGGCAACTGTATGATTTCACTTTGGACAGTAGCAGAGGCAGTATGAGCAGTGGTCAGCCTGTCGTTTTCTCATGCTGGCAGACACTACGTGTGCGTCTACGCTCTAGCAAGGGGTACAGTGCATGCCGTCCGTTTACAGTGAATCATGTTATGCCATCCGAAAAAAAATCTTTGCTTGGTATGGGCAGACCCATCGATACGAGATTCAGACAACAGGAGAAGAAAATGGCGAAAACAGACTGGTCCAGTCCTCGCGCGAAACCAAACAGCAGTAATGAAAAACTGAAGACAGCGCCGAGACGCGATTGGTCACGTCAACAAGACAACCTTAAGCGTCCACCACGTCTGTCGCCCGCTGAGCGTCGAGCGCAAAAGGAGCAGCAACACGAGCTAAATGAGCTTTTGAAGCAAGAGCAAATGACTGCCCAGCGCATCGCGGAACGTCGCAAGCGGGAGAAAAAGAAAAGCCAGGAGCAGCAGACCCGGGAGGTTTTTATTCCTCAGATTGTGAACGTCGCCAACCTATCGCGCATCCTCGACATACGCCTAGGTAAGCAAGAGGGGGAGCAGATCCATTTTCATGGAAAATATTAATCAAACATGATGCTGTTAACACCAACCAATATCTATCATATTGCTACTATCACTACTCCTAGAACACATCGTGCAGACTATGCAGACCCTCGAAATGGGAAACACCTCGCATGATCGAAGTACGTCGTTTAATCGTGATTGTATTCTGCTGTATTGATAGCTTTTTAGTGTTATCGGCCGACGATGCGAGCTTGATTGCTCTGGAGTTGGGTTTGAATCCAGTAGTCGACGAACGGCAAGCGTTGGATTTGTTTCCTGCGTACGTGAATGGCCATGCATGACTCACGACTTAATTTTGGAGATCTGTGTACTTAAAAAATTTATGACTATAGACCTCCACCCGCCGATCTAGCCAACTTGCCCAGCCGTCCTCCTGTCGTGACCATCATGGGTCACGTTGACCATGGCAAAACCACACTCTTGGACACTCTCCGAAAGTCATCCGTAGCTGCAGGCGAAGCGGGTGGCATTACCCAACATATCGGTGCTTTCTCAGGTACTGGTCACGTCAATCTATATATATATATATATATATATCCATTGCTTATTCCTCACAAATCATTCAAGTTCAACTACCCTCGAAAAAGAGCATCACTTTCCTTGATACACCGGGCCACGCTGCTTTTTCATCTATGCGTGCACGCGGCGCACGGGTGACTGATATTGTCGTATTGGTGGTAGCTGCCGACGATGGCGTGATGCCTCAGACCCAGGAAGCCATCCAGCACGCGCAGACAGCCGGTGTTCCAATTGTGGTTGCGATCAATAAGTGTGACAAGCCCAATGTAGATGTCAGCAAGGTGAAACAGGAGCTCATACGATACAACGTCCATCTCGAGGAAATTGGGGGGGATGTGCCAGCGGTGGAGGTATCCGGATTGACGGGCAAAAATTTGGACCAGCTTGAGGAGACAATCGCTGCTGTCTCTGATGTGCTCGAGCTGCGTGCAGAAAAAAAGTCGAAACAAACCGAGGCAATTGTGCTTGAGTCGCAAGTCGAAAAAGGACGTGGAAATGTCGCAACTGTCTTGGTCTGCCGAGGTACGTTGACATCCGGCCAGGTTGTTGTAGCCGGGAGGACGTGGTGCAAAGTACGGTCCATGACCGATCATCAGGGGCGAACCCTCAAGGAAGCTACGCCGGGTATGCCCGTCAAGGTAACGGGCTGGAAAGACGTACCTTTGGCAGGTGATGAAATGCTCCAGGCCAACGACGATGTAAAGTATCAAAAGTCAACACAGAACCGCATTACAACTCAATATGACGGATGAGCCTGACTTTTTTCCCGTATTATATCGATAGACCATGGCCAAAACCGTGGTAGAGAACCGGGTCGCGCGTTATAAACGTGAACAGCAGCTTCGGGATTTGGAAGTAATCAACGACAAGCGACAACAACAGCGTGAACTTCTGGAGCAAGAGCGCATGATTGAAAAAGAGTACAAAAAGGAAATGTACATGTTCCACAAGGGCTTGATTGACACACCACCGAGCTCGCTCGGGAAACAATTAAGTGCGATCCAAAACAAGCTTGCAGATGAACACAGCGGTGCAGCCCAAGATAACCGTATCGAATTCAGAGCGATTGTCAAAGGTAGTTAACGTACACAATTACTATGTATGCATATATATATAGCTACGCATATGCTCATCAGCTTATATAGGTGATGTTAGTGGCACTGTTGAGGCAGTAGTGCAGTCCCTGAACAGCCTGCAAAACAAGCAAATCTTCGTCAAAGTGGTGCACAGTGGAGTAGGCAACATTTCAGAAGGCGATATTCAGCTTGCGGCGGCGTGCCAGGGACACGTCATCGGCTTTAATGTCAAGGCTGACAAAAAGATCCAGGCAGATGCTCAGCGGCAGAATGTTACAGTCAGATCCTACTCCATCATTTACAAGCTTCTCGAGGAAGTCAAGGACCAACTAAGCGATATGCTGCCTCCAATTGTGACCACTCAAGTCACAGGCGAGGCATCCATTCTGCAAGTTTTTGACATTACTCTTAAGGGACGAGACACAAAGCCTGTAGCAGGTTGCCGAATCACAAATGGTGTCATTCGCCGTAATGACCGCGTACGTGTCCTGCGCGATAAGCAAATCGTTTGGGAAGGTGGGTTGACTAGATTTGGTCGCTCTGTCATAGATATTTTACCTTTCCAACTATTATATTTAGGAGCCTTGGAGGCGTTGCGCCAGGTCAAGAAGGAAATTTCAGAGGCTAAAAAGGGTCTAGAATGTGGCATCTCTTTTAATGGTTATCAACACTTTCAAGCGGGCGACGTCATTCAAGGCATCGAATTAATAGAATCAAAACAGCGACTCTAGACAATTCATAGTATCTTTATAGCTAACCTATGGGTTTTCGGTCCGAGGACAATTCTCGTGGAATGTGCTGGTGGCCGCAGCCGAGGTCATCGGTACGTGTTGGCCCTTATCCGTGGCTGAATAATTTTTGAAGTCATGATCTCCAATCTTACCAGTGGGCCTGGGCATGACCGCACAAGGCACACGTCTATGAGCTGTCAAAGATGACATCGGCCATCGACCGTCTAAGCTAAGAACGCAAACAAAGAAAAGGGAGGAAAGGAGCAAACGAGAAAAGCAACAGGGAGGAAGGAGTGAAAGTGAATATGGTACCATCATCTCATATCCATCGTGTACACATGGTCTGTTCCACCTACTCGCAGTAAACAAAATAAGAGAAAAAATAAGGGGGGGGGAGAAACAAAAGCTATGGGCAGGAAAAAGAAAAATGCAGACGGGAAAGATGACATTAGGAAAGGACAGACGCACGCCAGCAATTGAGTAGCACTAGAATGGTCAGTGATATCCAATATGGTATGCTTTATGCCCACCGGTGGAATGTTCCGGGCGAGCAGTTGATGGCAGTAAGACTTAAGGGGAACCCCGACTGTCTGCGTTGCCTGTATATATGCTCCTAGCCACGGACCAATATGAATGCACTTGCCTTAAGAAACCTTGAACAGAACAGATGAAAGAAGAAGGGAAGTAGTTGTGGGCGTAATCAGTCGTCTTTCAGAAACAAAGAAGACTCCTCTCCAGTGCATGGCTGGCATAATACCGTCAGACATACACCGTTCAATACACCATGAATATGCTCCCACGCCATACTGCCGCTCTCAATGTAGGGCGTAATAGCTGACTACAATTTCTCTTTGTCCTTCGAGACATTACCCAGATCACTTGTAACGACGAACAACCGTGGCTGGCACTGATGACGATCCCGAACCGCGCTGCTTAAATAGTTCACTCCAACAATGCTCCCTTTCCGACCGCGTGAAAGACGAGCTCGCCATCCGCGACATGCCGGACAATGACTACGGCGGAAAACTGCCAGGTGGGCGGGCGTGTTAAAGTCGGCGCGAAAGGCCAGACGAAAACGTGGCAGCGTGCTCGGCAGCGGACAGCGAGCCCTGGCGTAAATGCAGCAAGTGCTCTTCGACACGGCGAACCTCCTTAAGTTCACTGAATGCCGGTTGGAGCTCGGACAGGAACAACGGGAAGGATTTCATAATATCGTCGAGGCTCTCGGTACCAATGCCTTGCAGGAAAGGCTCGGCCCAGTCGAAAGCAGAATCCCTCATGTACGTACACATGAAGCAGACCTTGGAGAGGTCCGTGGGGAAACGGCCAGGGTCCACTTCGACGGCGATCTTGACGTGCGTGACGAATTTGGACACGTCAGTGGCCGAACCAGTGAAAACGGCAGGATCGAATCGTGGTGGGGCCATGGCAGTGAGCACTGGTGGCGTTGCCCAGAGACTAGTTGCGGACGCCTTGGGTGATCGGCTCGGCCTCGACATCGTTGTCGGATGGGGCACAAGCGGGCGAGCGTGAGGGAGGAGCATACACCTGAACTGGTGATGCGGGTATTGAGACTGGGTAGTCGGACATGGTGGAAGATCAAGGGACAGCAGATAGCGCGGGTAATCATATTATCTTGTAACTTTCATACCTTGTTCTTTGTCTGTTGATCCCTGTTCCTTTTCCTCGGCGTCTCTCTGGTCTTGTCCTGTGATCATAGGTTCGCAGCACCTAGCACCACGATTATTCCTACTTGAGTTCCGAGCAGCTTGTGTAGGATCATTCTTGTTTTAGACTCTTAGTCTTTTCTGTCTCTAGCTCTCAGTATACTGATTCTGTTCTCCAGTCCCGTCTGGTTTCCCTTGATCCTATCTCGCTCGGTTAGTACTCATTCAGTCCTTGTCCTCCTGTCGTTAGTGTGCTGACCGTATGTGTGTTGTACAGCATCCTTGCCTTGTCGGTCTTGACTTCCGATCTTGTCCTGTCTTTTTCCTCTGTCTGTTTTCCTGTCTTTTGTCTCGGCCTGGATTGTCACTTCACCTTACAATTAACATCCCATCTCTGATACTAGATGCACACAATCTCCCAATACATTTCTGTCTGTACAGGGTATCAGCCGATCACAAGTAGACATCGATAAAAAATATTTTAAAGCGGTCACGTGCCTGATGGAGCAGACGATTAGTATTTATCAAAAGAATAAACACTACCTCGTCTCATGAAACAGGTGGACGGAGACTGACTTCAGGCGATTAAATACCTACATACCTGCGTATACTAATGGGAAAAGAATGTAGAAAGCGAAATAAGACCCCCGTAAGAATTGACGTCAGATATGTTTTGCGTTTTAATGGGATTCATCAGCCTACTTGCCTATTACACAATCCACGTTTACCGACGGGAAGAAGAGTCCTTCTGAAATGAGTATTGGGTATCATATCTGTTTCGCGGAAATGGTGTCAGATACAAACTCCATCTGCATTCTCCATCCTTGTCCAAAGACACTCGTGAAATAATAATAAAAAAAAAAAAAAAAAAAGAGAGAGAGAGAGAAAAAAAAAAAAAAAAAAAAAAAAAAAAGAGAGAGAGAGAGAAGAAAAAATAGACAATTTTGCTCATAACAGTAAGCAAGAGACTGATGGTAAGCAAGGCGTCGGACGTGGTACTGATCTTAGAGAACAACGGAGATAGTAGGTTATGCCACCTGATTTTGTTGAACGACAGCAGGATGATGAGTATGCCCTGGATGGCTTGGGACTTTCAATTATTACAGGACAAAAATTCAGACCAGTCAAGGCGTCTCCACGTCTCCACAAGCCTGAGAGTCGGTTTGTTACCTCGGGTTCAAATCATTGCTATAGGATACATCTTTATATCCTTTAAAGTCATCAACTCTGCACTTACTCGTATTTTAAACTAATATAGCTACTGTATATTATGAGCACCGGAAAAAGCAATTAGGACAATTATACGCTCCTTTTGGCGTCAAATCGTCTATGCTCATCTGTTAATAAAGATATAAGCATCAGTTTTTCTCAGGTAGACAGGCAAGAGAAAGTAAGAACCCTATATCTCTTTCTCAAGTTTCGGATGACGCTCCCTCTTCATCAGAACACCCACGTATGAAGAATGTTGTCTCTATCACTATCAGCCTGGGGTCATTTAAGTGTGAAGTCGACGACAGCACAATGATCATCATAAGCGTAGTGAATACTTGGTTAATGGTCGATTGGTCGCTCAAGTTAGAAGTGATGTCTCGCTTTATCGTAGAGATAAAGACATAGTTCAAGACTCCAGTGTACACCGCAGTGTGAATGATATAAAGTTTGTGTCCTCTCTAATCACGATTAATATCGCGATACTCTTCCTTTCCTGTACAACGTGTCTACATAGTGTGTATTGGCTGTTTTGCAGACGATCTTCAAACAATCATACCCGACTGTTCTCTGAAAGCAGCTCACATTTTAGTATGCGATATACTTTCGGGCTCGGGGTTCACAATCAGCAATTGCATTTGACGAGACTTTTTGGCCTGCTCAAGAAGCTGCCGCTGCCACCTTATACGTAATATAAATTCAAGCAGGCATTGGCCCAAAGACAATAATCATTGCAAAACGGCACCTAAGAAAAACCGGAAGTGGTCATTAATACCCTTCAGGTACTATGCCGCATTCCGTGGAAAGGTTCTTGAATAGCCTCTCGCAAAGCATCCTTATAAGATACACATGCGATTATTCGCGATGGTTCTTTCAGTAAACAACTGCATTGGCCAGCCACACCATTCCTTTACTGCCTGCAGAAAGCCTTCGGATAAACGTCTCCGGTCCACAGGACTGACCCTGAGCGTCTTACTATTTGCCCGGTTTTGCGGAATTCAAGCTGGCCATAGATACCTTTGTCCGCGTATCCCGCGCTCACTGTATATATTATTTTGAGAGTTTTCAGATTCTTCTGAAGTTATGGTGTATCACCAGACGGTGCGGCTCATGGAAGCCACTCTTGCTTGTCCGGACATGCAAGTCATCCAATTCAAGCCTGACCGCTGCCTGCCAACAATCCGCAAGACGAGCCTCAGGCGAACGCGGTATCATACTCTCTATTAAAAAGATGTTGAAGACTTTTCTCCGAAAATTCATAGTAAAAATAGAGAAAAAATTCATAGGGAAATTAGCCGTGGCGTGTCTTTGTGACATCGTTATCTACATATACCATCATACACGTCGTCCCTTTAATGACATACAGGTTGCATGTATTCGGTATCTACATACTGTATACGGTATGTATATATGCATACACATAGAGGAAAGTCTTGCAACATAATATTCACTCAATGTTCCTATCGGTAACTGGGTACGAACCCCCCGACAAAGGGATCTGGGGCCTTCAGCCCAAGCTAGCCTTCGACTCGGACAGGAGATACCCGAAGAACAAGTGCAAGCTGTGATGACCTGTAGTTGCACGCGAAGGGGCTCAGCCGCAAAAGACGCAGCTTGAAGGGTTACGAATGACCGTAGCAAAGAGATCGCGAAGCTGGCTGTCTTATGGAATCATATCATGCACCGGTGGCCGATACAAATTTTTTTTTTGTTCCAGCATGTTATGAAACCATGAAGTCTGACCTATGCACTGCTCTACCGAGGATATACGTAACTATTATTAGCTGACATACATTGTATGGCTATATGCTATCATATCAAACGATGACTCGGCTGTAGTGATTCTCCTTATCCTTTCATCTCCCGAGTGCCATTCATCGAGATATAGAGAGAACAGATATAAATCTGCATATCTGACACGTCTTCCGTGAAGCACATATGGCATCAATACCCTTTTCATGAGGACTCTGTCCCCATCGGTAAATGTGAACCGCGTGATGGAACAACAGGCCAATGGATTCTTTGAAACGCGAAAAGGTAGTTGACGTCAATCCATGTCAGGGTCCTTATCTTTACGCTTTTTTTCCCATTGGTAAAACGTGGATTGCGTAGCCAATGGAACCTATGAAACTTGGAAAAAAGCTCGACGTCAATATCTGTCAGGTCCTTATCTTTTACTTCTCCTTTCCCATTGGCACAGCCCGCCCGTGTTCTTGCATGAATATCGATTGACACGCGCTCTTTCTCATTAAAGGTCTTTTGTTTTTTCTCACGTCTACTTTTCTTCTTCTTCTTCTTCTTTACCCTGGTCAAGTCAAACGCTGGCAAGTATATACGAAAGGATTTTGATTACAAGTATAAACTAATAAGAAGTGCAACACGTAGACCACTACATTCCCCAAAGTCCCTCTGCCACCGTTTGCCCGTCCCCAACTGCACCGGTGTGCATGAAAGTAAGTTGTCGCGTCAAGAGTACACGGTTCTTGGACCGCACTAACGTCCTTCTGAATGTATACTTAGCTTTCCGTCTTCTTGCTCGCCTCTCCTCCTGTCTTCGCTTCCGCTCACGCCTCTTCCTCTCTTCCGCTTGCTGTCCTCCTATCAGAGGTTTTTTTTCCGCTTTTTCCTCTGCCCGTAAGTGAAACTGATTCAGGTCTATGCATTGAATATGAGACATTAACACACGTTCCAGTTCCACTCCTTTTTCGCTCCTCCTTTGCTCTTCTTCCTCTCCGCTTGCTCTCCCTCTCTCCTTCTGCCCCGTTCGCGACCCACTAGCCGGCTATCGGTGGCCGGGACCACCGTCAAGACTACCCCCCAAAGACATGTGCCATAGCGCCAAATGTCTGCCCCACGCCCATCGGTAAGTGCTTTTGGTTAATAGTATGAAACTGAGACTCAAAAATGCAATCTGCTGCACAGTTTAGATGAGGCAGTGGCCAACACGCCGTGAGCGTGTATGACGACCCCGGTCCCGGTAGCTGGTATGTATAATGAAAATGAAGGGTAGTCCACGAGAACTGATTTCGGAACGAAATTTCGTAGGCTAGTTATTTGGATTAGATAATTTTGCTTTTCAGAATTTTTTCGGAATATTGATCCATGTTCTACATCTTGATATACTTTCGGCACTGGGTAGAGTTACATTTGCATTCAAAACTGCCTTCTTCGTAAATTAATTTCTGGGCATATTTTCCTACTTCTTTGACACCTGGTAAACCTTCATAATCAAAGCAGAGCTCCTCGTAGGCTTTGATCGCTCGTGTTGTAAAAAACGCGATATGATGAAAGCTAGTATCCATAGAGTCGCTATATACGGCGTATGATGCAAGATTGGCGTCGCATGAGTGATTGATGAAACAGGTCGCGTTTCCCATGAGATAGGCGTCAATTGTATACTGTGCCGTCTCTTCGCTATCATCCGTGATATGAAAATCCATGTCGAACAAATATGTGCGGCCAGTCATGTCGTAAAACTTTCCTCTCTGTTCTGCATCTTCTTGAGGAATGACTTCGCCCACGTACTCGTCCACAAAAGTGCCTTTAGGTATGCTGATTGTTGAGCGTAAACCCCAGCCCTTGGTCCTCGTTTTAAATATTTCCAGTGGTATCCTCCGGCCATTTTGCACAACGCGATTACCACAACGAGAGTCGCAAGGGCATACTCGGTTGCACTCGTATACTGGTACGCCACGGTTGACAATAATATGACCTTTACTATCGTAATTTGCCGAGCCCTCGTGGCAATCCTTGCATCTGTCCGTGCACGTACAGGGAATAAAGAAACCGACATCGTTTGGAAGTTTAACCTTGTCCGAGAGCACCAGAGATTTCACGTATACAAAGTCTTCGTCGAAGGGCTCGTCATCAACGTTGTTGACAACAGCTACTCTCGGCTCCACGCCGGCAAAAAAAAGGCTCGTTTTATCTTCTTGCAAAGGGCACTCCTCACGCTAATGTCGCATTTACTTAGACCAACCTAACGTAAACGCCCACTGTCAAACTTACCGAGCTAGTTTTTTTTACTATTTGTATCTTGGAAAAAAAGAGCCGGAGCTCTTCGACCGAACTTTTCATTGTGAGTTTATTTCGGGCGGCTCTAATCTATAAGATAATATTTAATTGATAAGTGATCATTATTACGAGGTATTATGGCACAAGTATATGAAAATCCATGTACCTTGCCAGGCATGTCATCCCAAGGAAGAAGGGCAATGTCGGCAAGCTTTTTAAGCATGTTGTTGTCCACCAAAGGCCTAGTGATGCCGTTTCCATTATTCAGCTTGCGTTTTTTGGACTTGATCCCAAAAACTGAATCACTCTCCGGATCTTCGGTGTCAGCAAGAATATGACGTCTATTTGATCCGACAACACCGTCTGGGTATCTTTCGTTGACGGCAACATAGAAGCTGCTAATTTTTCTCTGGCAGTTCAGAAGGTTTGCTTCACGCTCCCATGTATTGTCTTCTGGGCCATATCCTTTCCACTCAACGAGGTAGTACAGAGTATCTCCCTTTGTGAAACAGTCTGTTAGACATCCATTACTCTTCATTCTCCTCAGCTTTACTTCTTCCTTAATGCCGGTGACACGTTCGACCTAGGTGGCCAGAGTATGAAAAGAACAATTAGTTAGCTTCCGATCACAAGCTGAAAAAATACATTCTCCTGTTGCTTAGCCGCATGAATTCTCCATTCTCAGCTACCTCATAAACATCTCCCATTGGATCCCGATCGCTGTTCTGAAAGCCGTTATAAATCAATAGACAACGAAAAGATATACACCAAAAAAGCGATTATCTAAGTAAGATGATTGGCAAGTAAGATGATTGGAAGGCAAGAGGATGCAGTCACGCGTTCGTCCTACTATGGCAGTTAGACGGCCACCTTCCAAGTCCGCTTTCAAATCTGATGTCGGCCCGAAGGGACTAAAGGTGGCTCTTTCACTTTCTAAACCGCCGCGCCAAGATGCTTGTGAGCCACCTCGCCCTCAAAATTGGGTTCCCCCCTCCCAAAAGTGGAAAGGCCCGTCGGTCCTACGCTCACGTAGCAAGAGACATCGACATGACTGTTAAATCACGCAGCTTATCCTCTGCGGTAACGGCTCCTGGTGTGTGGCGACGTGCCACTAGTTTTATGCCCAGTGTCTATTACGACGTCACGTGTGCTGCCATCACGGAAGCAGCGTCCTTGTGGTGAAACAGCACTCGTCGGTTAATCCTGTCTTCGTTGAGAAAGTCTAGATTTGCCTCTATATCCGAGTTTGGTATCGGTCGCTATCATGCATTTATTGAACTCCTCCATCGCCGGCTCGATTACTGTATATGAAACCGTTAAGAAGTATTCTGTACCGCGTCTCTTATCTAATGGCATAGTTCATTCCTAATAATTAGACATAATTAGATCATATCATACTCAACTTTTATATAAGTTCAGTCTCACTTACTCTTTTGCCCTTTGCTCTTTTCTACCTGTAACTTTCTCCCTACATCTCCTTTTTTCGTAAGTGAATTCTTTACTTACAGTATACTGTATTTACCATGCCAACCCTTACTATTCCCACTACTCCTACATCTGTCGCTCCCGTTGGTCCGTTGACGATGGTGTCGAGCAAGTTACCCTTGTGGTAAACCATCATCCGTCGGGTATCTCGTTACCGTTGAGAAAGTCTAAATTGGCCTCTATACCCAATCGTAGTATCGGTTGCTATCATGCACTTATTCAACTCCTCCATCGCCAGCTCAATTAACTGCATACGAAACCGTAAAGAAGTATTCCATACCGCTTCTCTCATCTAATGGCACAATTCCATATGCAAGCTGCATCTGTCATCGTATATTCAATCACAGGTACACCGTACCTGATAAAAATATTTTATTATCTTATCACTGGTTCTCTCTACTCAGCTGGATGAAACATATTAAAATCTATATAAGACGTTAGTTGGATAGACATAGTTATCAGATCTTTACCTGATACTCAACTTATCTCAGTATAAGTTCAGTCTCACTCACTCTCTTGTTCCCTTTATTTTTTCTCTACCGCCCATTTTTCTCTCTATATCTCATTTTTTTGAGTGAACTCTGCCCTTATATTTTTCTACTATGTCTTCCAACACTCCCACTACCCCTACCTCGTCTATCCCCGCTGGTCCTTTGACTAACGGTGCTGATCAAGTTGCTGCTGTCGTGGACACGACACCTGTCGTGGCTGTGCAAAAACCCGTTGCTACGCAAGAGTACGCTACCGCTGCCAAGGAGGGCGAAGACATGTCCGAGGCGCATCCCGAGGCCGACGGTGCTCCCTGGGCAACGGCTCAGCAGAAAAACCCTGTTTCGCCCGGCCGCAAGACCGAAGCCGAGACCTTGGCCCGTCTGGAGGAGAATGTCCGCGAGGCTGAATTCATGGTTCAGGAAGCCATGATGATGTCCCAGGCGCAATTCGAAGAGGCAAAAATCCGCCATCAAGAGTGGATTAGTCGTCTGGATTACTTCCGGTCCATTCAAGAGCGCCGAGCCAAGGAGCAGCAGCCTGCCCCCAAGCCAAAAATTCCCGGGTCACATATCGTGCCCAACAACCTGCCTGTATTCAAGCTCAGGAGCGACAAGAGTACCTCGAAATGGCAGCCCGCGTACAACACACTGGAGCAGTTTCTGGCCGACTTCGAGGCCACCTTGTATGCCCATGGTCTTGCTGTTGAGCAACATTGGCGCCGTCTGATCTTGCTCACGCATGATGCCACCAGCCGCGCCACGCTCAACAACATGCTGCAAGGTGAACAGAGCTGGACCCAGTTCCGCGAGAAGTTCACGCGGCAACACACGAGCCCGTTCCAGGTGCTCTATCGCCAGGCCGAGGTAGCCCGGAAGCGCAAGGACCCGCGCACGCCCCTCAAGCAGTACCTGGCAGAGTTCCAGAACCAGGCTGATGAAGCCGGTCTGGAGGATGACCGAGCCCATGCGTTCATGATGATCAGCTCGCTCGACAAAGTGTGTCGGGACAAAGCCTTCGGCGTTATCGCCAACCGGTTCGGCACAGATATCCCGGACACTCGTGCCAAGATGGCAAAAGCACTGCTGCCACTGGCGGATGGTGAAGACGAGTTGTTCAATCTGGAGGATCAAGAGCAAACTCACAGCAAGCGCGCGAACCAGGAGCCCAGTCCCCGACGGTATAACAGCCCTAGTGCTGGTCCAAGTGGTTCCCATCCTTCCTCGGCCAAGCGCCACCGGCCTAATCAGAGCCACTAAAACAAACGGCCTAATCAGAGCCGCAACGACAACCGCCCTAGTCAGGGTCAGCGCCACATCAATTGGTGCAAATACTGCAACCTTGTGCCGTATGTGTCGGGCCATGAGTGTCCGGAGTTGCTGGAGGCGCGCAGACAGCGTCAGAACCGGGCCATTATGGCCCGTATGGCAGTCGTTACCAACAGCACGCGCGGCATGAACCTGCACGATGAAGACTTGGCTGATGTAGATCTCCAAGCGCAGGGTAAGCAAAATAACATCAAAATATCAAGCGATAACGCTAACAAAAATTCCGTTATGGTACCGATCACTTTGCAGAATAAGCAAGTCATGGCTCTAGTGGACACGGTGAGGTGTCAGGAAAGATCGATAACAGTTAAAATACTGTGAGACTCGAATAAGGGATTTTTATTATTGACACCTTGTTCTTTTATATTTATTTTCTAAAATACAGTCACACGTAAAAGTCCCTTCTGTGCTTAGTCACCTATTTTATCTCAGCATCTACTGATTGGATACAACATCACCCCCCTCCAGGCTCTTGGCCGTTTGTAAAGAGGTGTATATGTTCAGTTTTTGATGCGTTTGTTAGATTTATGTCTTGGTGGTGCACGAGTTGATTGTCCGCGTTTTCGTTTTTGAGGTCCGCTGTTGTGCGGGGACGGTTGATTAATGCGTTCCCAGTATTCATGAATTCTTTCGGGGCAGTTCAGGTTTGCGTATGGTTCCCATGTATCGTCCTTAGGACTGTAGCCTTTCCATCGAATTTTATATAGGATTTCTCCATCCAGGTCAGTATTGTGTGCAATAATGCGTTCAACCTCAAAGGCTTCTTCGGTTGAGACAATTTCATCTTGCGAGATTAATTTAAGCTGCGATGGTGGTATGTCGTTGGGCAACAGGTCTCCCGTTTCAT